>JAJEJO010000439.1:374060-428625 GCA_020662805.1 Glaucomys volans | reverse complement strand
TTCTTTCTTTCTTTCTTTCTTTCTTTCTTTCTTTCTTTCTTTCTTTCCCCATTTTCCTCTTCCTTTCTTCTACCATTCAGCACATTTCACTGAGTGTCAACAATGTTCAGTTATCAGATATGGTTAAAAATAAAGACAAGGATCCCTGTTCTTATTGAATGTACGTTCATTGAGGATGCCAAGATTTAAGTAAGTTCAAAGTCAAATATTGACCTTGAGAGAAAATAAATATTTCAGTGAAAGATTCTAATGGATTTGATGTGGATCTTGGCGTGGGGGAACCTTCTAAACTAGAGGTATGAAAGTATAGGACTGAAGGATGGGCCCATTTGCCAAGACTGTAACTAATCAAGAGTTAGGGGAAGACACATTTGTAAGATCTCTTGAGAGAGGAAGAGGTTGGTTCACAGCAGAAATGCAAAGAAAACTCGCCTGTATATACAATTTACCCCACTTTATTTTTTCTTCCTATATTATTCAGTATCAAACAGAATATAATTGAAATTGTGTGTCTTCTTTGCTGTTTTCTCCCATCAGAATTTAAGCCTTATGAGGGCAGACATAGTTGTTGTGTGTGTGTGTGTGTGTGTGTGTGTGTGTGTATTGTCACTATGCTCCTGGTACCTAGAATTGCACCTTGCAAACTAAAGATGTACACCATGGCACATATCCAGTTGGACTGGATGAGGGTGGTGAGCCAGGCAGAGCACAACCCAGGGTGGCTGGAAGAAGTGGAGTCCACACTGCATCCCATGCTCTGGATTTAGATTTTATTCCAAGTGCGGTAGAAACCATTGCATTAAGCCAGATATAGGAGGTAGTTACCACTTTTTCCTTTTTCTGGAAGGGAAATTATTGAATTTCTTTTTTTTATTAAGTCAAGTTATGCTAGGTTGTACTAAGAAAAAGTGGTATTGTTTCAAACACTGGCATCTATTATCTAACAGAGTGTAATTACAAAGTGTAGTGTGTGGGGTGGTGATGATCAGTAGGGAACCATGAATCTCTCTCTACCATGTTGGATAAGGCTGCAGAGAAGTCAGCTTCTGAGTAATAACTTGCTTCTTCTTCAGTCAATGAATTTTTTTTTTTTAAATGAAGGGTATTCAATGAAAAGTATTTAAAATGCATTGGTTAGTTTATGGTGAGTGTATACTTTAAAGGATTATGTTATTTGTGCCTAGTTACTTATCTATCTGCACTTGGGTTAATAGCCATTAAAATGTAACATTAGAGTAAGTTTCATCCTTATTTTGCACATGAATAAATTAAGAATAAGGAGAAGAACATCCGAGGGGCTACCGAGTATCTGGCATTTTACATATTTATCCCATTTAATCCTCACAAAACTTCTTGAGGAAGGGGCAGTAGCTCCCTTAATAAGACAAGAATGTGAATCCCAAATTGGTTAACCAACCCGTCTGTCCAGTGTCACCAGAGGAGCAAAGGGAAAAGTCTACATGCAAAGCCAGGTGTTCCTAATGCTTAAAATTCAGGAATTTTGCCATAGATCTTACAGCTTCTAGGGGACATTTTAACACCTGCTGGAACAGCAGTGCTAGTAAGGAATGCAAGTTCCCATGGAACCCGGGTCTTCTGACTCCTGAGCCATTGGTGCCTTTTCCCACCATGAAATAGTACATCAGTTAGTGCTTCTAATTAATTCTCCAAGAGCATAGCCAGCTTCATAAGTGGGGGCAGCGGGGAGGCAGGGCAAGAGAGAGTGCACTTAAAGGGAGCTCCCTGTGCTGAGCCTTCTGGTCCCAGATGTGTAGTGTGACCCTTCACCCTCTTATTCTTAACGAACGATTTTCTAATCTCTGGATGAGAGGCTCTCTGAGGTCCCTTTTATCTCCAGCATTCAATGAAATGTAAAGTGAATTGCATTTGATGCACGAAATATGTAAGGTTTGGCAAATGTCCCTGTGAGCCAACTGCTGGGACCAGGGCGGCCTGCATTCTGAGCCTATGTTCTAAGGGCTACTGCTGTGCTAACTGTGGTGTTGTGTGCCTCGGTTGTCCCCTGGAAGCTATGTAGAAGGGTTTATTGGATACTAGTCAATTAGCAGCCCCAAAATAAGTGTGAGCCCTTCCCTACATTGACTTCAGTGGATCTTTTTCTGGGTCAGTGCATCACATAGAACAGACTGGGAAATAAACCGAAGCTCACTTGCATGGCTCATTGTCTAACTTGGTATAAAATGGAGATCTGGATCACTTCATCTGTCTGGGACTCCATAGGCGCTTGATTGGCACTTGAGAATATAGGTATCATGAAGAAGAGAAACCATTGTTTGAAGAGAATGGTTTTAAAGGCAGTTGGATCCTTCTCTATGAGTTCCATCATGCTAATTGTTGTTTCTCTGTCTCCAAAGTCTTTCCTTCTGGAGCTGAATATTTAGTTCACCCAACATGAGCTCTGTGGTTTGAAAACACATGTATGTTTTAAAAAGTGATCCTTTTATTAAATGTACTGAGCTTTAATATACCTTTCTTATTAGAAACTTTCATGCATCATTGAATAAAAATGCTTATGTCCATGAAATCATCTTGATATTAGGAAGGAAGGTGGCATGTTTCCTGGGGAGCGGCAGCTTTGCCTTCCTTGCTGGGAGACAGCTCAGATTTCTCTTGGGAGCTGAGAGACAGCATTATTTCCTGTTACCTCAGTTGACTGAGCTCCCTGGTTGTAGAAGATCTCCATTTCCATTTCTTAGTGTTTTTACAACAGTTAAATGATATTTTTGTTTTCAAATACTATTAATTTCAATGGACCATAAGAACATAATAAAACACCAACTGTAATGAAGACCAGAGAACTGGGATTTGATATATTTGGGGTGAGTGTTAGGAGGGTCTGAAAGAAAAAGCAAATAAACAAACTTCAGCCATCAAGAGGAACCTATAATTATGAAAGACTGAAGGGGAAGCACTGAACACAGCCAACTCCAAATTAGGGTAACCATGACAGTGGTTGTCATCAGAACATCGTTCAGTCTTTATTTCTTCACTCACATTGCTCCGAGGACTGTTATTCCAATTAATTTTGTAAAATTAAATTATATTAGAAGAGGCTCATTTAAAATAGAAATAAGCATCTTAATACTTTGTGTGGAAAGGCAAGCTTTTGTGACTTGCTTGCTTAATTGGTCTCCTTAATTATATTTTGAAAATAAACCTTATTTTCTACTGGACATGTTTGTGACCATTACAGTGATGAATCATTTTCAGGAAGAATTTTGGGGCTCACTTGAAAGTTTTTGTCAGGTTATCTTTCTGATGAAGGTAATACATTTCTGATACCCTATAAAAGTTTTCCATATGATAGTTCTGGGGTTAAAATTTATTAGATTGGTGGAGTTCAGTAAATGTGATAATTAATTTTATTAACAAAAATAACCTTTCTGACAGCCTGAGTTCCTTAAAAAAATTTCATTACATAGAAGAGATGAAGCCCATTGCTGTTAATCACCTCATTAATTGAATGCTTAAAGAGGAGAGTAGCGAGACAAAGATTAATCATGAGAAGATCTTTAATGAAATATGAAAATTAATGAATATTGAGAGAAGCCAGTTCTTCTCTTTTAATTTCACTGTAGGTTTTATTTTTTTTTTCTATTTTTATTTTTTGTATCGTTTGCACTTATATATTCATTTAGGACCAAAGGACTTCCCAAGGCAATTGGATTTTGAAGTAAAGAAGCAAATATACAAAAAAGGAGAGTGGACCAGAGATGCTCTGGTCAGGGCCCATGTCCCACTCTCGTCTTGGGCTCTGTCTCTGCCTGCCTTTTTTGCCTAAACCCTATGTGTGCATCTGATTCCAGATTTGGGGAGCTGAGGTATTGTGTGAGGCCCCATCAGGGTGAACCCAAGGTACTGGGGATCAGAAGTGGATCAGATCCTGCTCTTTTGAATAAGTTGCAGATTGAGGATTTGCTAGTAGTGTGCTATGGCAATAGATAAACCATTTTACCATTGGGCTGTAACTTATTTCATCTTCCTAATGAGAGGTTTGGATAAGTATATTCTTTCCTTCTTCATTCCCTCCTTCCTTCTTTTTCTTTTTCT
The DNA here is from genome assembly GCA_020662805.1 of Glaucomys volans. Classification (NCBI taxonomy): domain Eukaryota; kingdom Metazoa; phylum Chordata; class Mammalia; order Rodentia; family Sciuridae; genus Glaucomys; species Glaucomys volans. The sequence goes on along the minus strand of JAJEJO010000439.1, from coordinate 424,554 downwards.
TTTTTTTCCCAGTGCTTGTGATTGAACTCAAGCCCTGGTGCATATGAGGCAAGCACATACTACCACTGAGCTACATTCCCAGCCTTGAATGAGTATTTTCTAAAGTCCTTTCTAGATACCACATTCTCAGAATATGTATTAGATAATTTCATTTTATCCATGTTAAATTTCTGATATATGATTAATACTTTAACAGTTATACAGATAAATGTTTGTATGTCAGAGGAAAATCATGATGTGTTTAGAAGAGTCAAGATACTTGTGACTTACTTTTGAATAGATTAGCAAAAAATGAAATATTGCATGTGTATACATATACATAGTTTTTATGTAGAAAGAGAAGGAGAAAGAAAAGGCAAATATGGCAAAAATATGAATTGACAAATCTAGGTGGTAAGTCCACATGTTTTCCTTGTGCTTTGACCTTTTCTGAAGGTCAGAGAATTTTCAAATTACAAAGTTGTTGGCGGTGGCGGGGCATCAGCTCATGTATTTTGTGGTTGAGACCATGCCTGACTTTGAGCTTTTATGATAAAGTATTCCATGTCATCCATCTGATTAAATTCTAAGGAATTCAATTGCAAAATGCTGCATTTCTAAAAAGGCACATTTCTTCACTTACAGACCTACTTACACAAGGAGAAGAATCTCAAGTTCTGGCAATTGTTTGAATATGGTAATTGATAGAAAAGTTGACCGAGTAGAAAACTGTAATGTGTCATAATAAAAGATGTTGGGATTTGCCTGTATGTTATGTGGGCATTACAGTTCACAGAGTTACATATTATGCCAGAAGCCCTGGGTGACAAGGGATCCATCTCATTCTGTCTCATTCTGCTCAGTTTCTTTGGATGACTTTGAGCAAGTCATCTTAACTCGTGCAGAACTTAATCCTTTTTTAAAATGGAAAAGCTGGTTTGAATTGCATCATGGAGCTTGACTGAGGATTAATTATCTAACAACAAAGTGGGGTAACTACCCTTTTCCTACCTGAATGTTCAGTCATGGAAACACATGGAGAATTCAGGAGCTAAGGTCATGTTTACCATTTCTGTGCCTGTTAAGATACTGTTCTTACAGGATCATGTGCAAAGTTTTATCCTTTATTCATATGTTACAATACTAAAAGAAATCTATGTGTGCTTTGACAAATCTGTTTTTCTGCACCAATTTTAGTTTTATTCCCAAAATAAAGCTTTGCTTAGGGGAGGAGGTCTAGGTAGAAAAGGTGCCCTGGCTACCTCATCTATGAAAGGATTGTGTCAGCTGTCTGTCCTCAAGAGGTGTAATTGATTGACAACATGTGAAATAAGATGGCAACTCCAGACTGCGTTTTGTAACTTTAAAAATATAGCTCCTTGTAGAGAAGACAGAAGCCTCTGTGGTCTTGGAGTAGAAGAGGTGAGGCATGATCTGGGTGTAATAGGATGAGTGGGGTATTGGATAGATGAAGAAGACCCAAGAGGAGGAGTCCCACGTGGATGCTCATTATGTGCACAGATGTATGCAGGGGCAGTTTTTGCATGCCAACACTAAGGAGATAGAGCGGGAGTCTTATCTGATTGTGGGAGGAAAGTGAGCAATGTTGTTTGATACCTGTAAGGAGAATAGTGCAAAATTTATTGAAATGCATGTATAGTGAGGAACAGGAGAAACCAGTGGTTAAACTGAGTGGGGAACTGACAGTGGTATGATCAAATTGGAAGCTAAGTCACACATGGGAGAATTATGCAGCTTAAGACCAGCAAAGAACTTTCCCTAGGAAATTTTGGATGGGAGATAAGTGTTCAGGTCTGAAACATGGCTCAAGAAAAGCAGTATTAGGGAAGTGTAAGAGGAGCAAACTTCCATGAATAGGCATTAATGAGAGTTGTGATTGATTAGTAATGTCTGCATAGGGCAAGGGTGGAGCCCTAAATGCACATAGGTCATCTATTTGCCATTCCTGAAAGTGAGAGGAGGAAACCAAAAGTCTAGCTTATATGGTGAAAAAATTTGCAAAGATAGTTGATGACTGAATTTTGGTTACATTTAAATTTGAGTATAGCACACTAAGTATGTTTGGGATCACTGCTACAGGTTAGTAAGCTTTGACACACTCATTAGAGAGAGAGGTGGTCAGAGTTGAGGAGGTGTAGGAGGTAGAACTCCTATGGAGGTAAAGTGAATAGACATATTTGCCTTATTATACTGCTTGTTTTTGCAAGCATGCATTTTAAAATAATGATTACTCAGTTCCATGCCCCCTAGCTTATTCAGGTGCCACTCTGGGTTCGTAGTCATCACAGCAGTCAGTTGGCAGCTGAATTACTCCACTCATTAATGAATGAGATGGACAAAAAATGTCACGTTCTCATTTCAAGTATTTTTTTAAGGAACTATAAAGAATTAACTTTGAATCTTGATAGTTATATCATGAAAGAAACAGTACCTCATTTTGAGCTGCTGTTATTAGAAGGTGTGCCTGAACTTGAGCTCTGATTCCATCATTAATTGCCACACTCTGAGGTCTGGGACCATGCTTCCTCACTGTGGTCCTTAATTTCTGTAGCTGAAAAAGGGAAGGTGCTGTCTATGTTAGGTATGGTGGGAGCATGCTGCTTCTCCTCTATCATGCTTTTATATTAGTCAGAATCATATCACTATAATGGAATACTTGAGGCAACTAACTTATAAAGATAAAAAGTTTATTTCAGCTTTACAATTCTGGAGGTTCCAGTGCAAGACTGGTCAGCACAATTGCTTTGGGACTCTGGCAAGGTAAATAATGACTTAACAGATGGCAGAGCAAACAATTTGCACGTAATCCAGGAAACAAATGGGGGATGAGTGGGATCTATAATCCTTTAAAAGACATGCACCCGATGACTTGAGGACCTCCTTTAAGGCCCCACCTCCTACAGATCCATAGCTTGTCCCAGTAGTCCCATCCTAGGGACCAAGCCTTTAACACATGGACCTTTGGAGGACTCTCAGTCATATCATAGCACATGACAAACGGGAGCCTTTCCCTCCTGATTGCAAATGAAATGCCATGTCATTTTAGCACTTGGTACCAGTTGGTATGTGGCCTGTAGGATCTTCATGGTCCACACGCTAGCCAATCAAAAAAGAAAAAGAGTAATCATTAACAATATGAAGTATGGCTAACGTTTGTTGAGCTTTTACAAGGTTTCAGGTTCTGTGATAAGCACTTTCCATGCAGTATATATGTGTGTGTGTGTGTTTTCAATTAAGAAGGAGAAGTCCTTAGAGGAAGGTGGGATTTCAGGTTCAAACTGTGGCATGGAGTAGTGAACTTCCTTGAAATAATTTAAGGAAATGGCCACAAGTGTAAGGAAAACAGTATAAGACTCACCTGTCCATCAGCTCACCTTTGCCTGGTTGGGCAGAACATCACCAATTAGTGTTTGAGTGGATAAAGCACTGGGTGAAGAAGAAAAACTGCTGTGGCCAGAATTACCCTCAGCTTGCACGTTCAGCCTTGCTTCATTATTGGATAGACCATCTGCTGACCTGTTAACTAGTCTGTTTGTTGCTATTCACTTGGTTCTCTGGACTAGGAACTTTAATTCCTAACACACGGCCCAATTGATGATTCCTAGATTACCTTTTTGAAATACAAAACCATCGACCACAGACCATATTTGGAGCTGCTAAATAAAACGATGTTTTGGAAAGCAGTTCTATCAGCACTCACTCACCAATACTGAACAATAAAGCTCAAATTCATTATCAGTCTTTCTTAAGGCCAAGTGAAAGCAGCTTTTAAAGCTGTTTTAACTTAATGGCATGATCACAGGTACTAATGGGGACATCATGGCTGCATTAGAACTGTGTCCAGCCTGAAAGTATACAGGCCAATTATTTAAATAATTTATACATAGTTTTCCTGTTAATACCTTCAAAGGGGTCAGGTGAAGACAGTATTAGTGAATTTGGGCACTTGGGGTAAATATTTATTATGAGAAGTCATTTTTCCTTTTAGTTTCTAGGATGATTAAGAAGTAGACCTACAGGGTATATTAAATTAATGGATTTATTTTTCATATGAAAGAAAAAAACTTATAAAATGTTATCCTAGAGTTCCAGGATGTTCATGAATTTCTGGCTCATAATGTAGCTTCTAAAAAGCAATTAAAACTTCCATCTTAAACTTCTTCCAATGACAAATCGCTCTGGAGTGACTATCAGTGGATTTTTTTCTTTGGAAAGCATTTTTTTTTTCCTTAAGGGAGATGATACTCAGCAGCATCCAAAATAATTCTAGTCTAACTTAAGCTATGGGAATTTTATCCTACCCAAACCTGCAGTGATTTCTATCCATATGTGTCAATGACATCCTTGGCCACCGAGACTCCCCCTTCTTCTTCTTCTGGTATTTCTCATATTGCATGAACTCCTATCTGCTACAGATACATTCTGCCATTTTCTACCCATGACTTTTTGATGTCAGATCTAGAACTGATACATTTTTAGTTACGGATCTTCCCAGAAGGCTGGGTAAGGCCAGAGTTGACTTCCATTTCTTGATATGTGATCACTTGCTGGGAGATTAATTCAGCTGCTAATATGGCCCTACCTCTGTTGGCATCTTAATCAAAAGACACCTTACCTGCTGCGGATAGGGAGATGCTCTGGATCTGTGCCTAACCTGCTTGCCTCATTACTGTCCACACTGTCAAGCCAATGTCCCACACAGTGTGGGCACAAGGATCACTGTGACAGTGTGTGTCCACATGCATTTATTCCCAGCAACCAGGGCAGACTCTTCGGCTGCACTGCATGTCAGTCTGATTATCTTAGTGGCTGGAGACATGGAGCAGAAGTGAAATTTTTCAAATGCGGATTGAAAAAGAACCACTTAGTGCAGTCAGACAGAAGTGGGCAGATAGGAGATTCCCAGATACTGGAAGCATAACACATTCTGTGATTATTCCTATTATTATTATTATTATTATTATTATTATTATTATTCTGTAATCAGTGTGATCCCCCAGAAACACTCCTAGAAGTCCATCCTTTAATAAATTTCCATAAGTGAGAACAAAAAATAGCACAGCTCTTTCTTGCCTCTGTAAGGGACATGTGTTGACAAAGTGTCTGTATATCAGTCTTTCTGAAAAGTCGTGTGTGCCTGTCCATTATTCAGACTGTCCCAACTGAAACCAGCCAGCAACAATATCACTTTACTACCTTGATAACAATCCTTGTATGAAAAGTGGAGATGGAAACAAGGAGTGGATAGAAATCTTAGAGGAGAAATGGCTGACGAGTGTCAGTTTTGCTACACATATGATGCTTGACTGTCAATCAGAAATTACATTGCAGTGCCCAGCGGAAAGTTGTACAGCTCCCACCTCATCCAAAACCCCATAATTTCCAGTTTTGTTTATAACTGCTAAAAAGACCACTAAAAAGTCTTTCATTACAAAATAAATATTAGGTCATTAATTGTTGTATTTCTGGCTCGTAAAGTACAAATGCATTACCCCCAGCAGAAGAAATGTGTTTTTCAAATAAAATAAAGCATTGCATGTAAAACAAACCAAGACCCTGAAGAACAGGCTAACTAGAATAGTGATACCACCTTAAGGTTCGTACCCTAAGGTAGGTTGCTTGTTGTGAGTGAGTCCTAGCGCCATACCTGCCTCCACAGACCTATGATAATTAAGAAGCTGCGATGATTAGAAAATAAATGAGAGGTCCTTCTGTAAGTTATATCTGTGTAGATTCTCTGTACAAAAAGCACAAGTCTAGAGGTATCTTCATTCCTACCTTCATATACATATGGAATATACTTGTTTGGGGATTTGTGTTAGGTATTGCTTGTAAAAACAGAGAAAAGAAAATTTGATTTTGGTTTGTAAAATAAATCCATGTCCAATAAACTCAAGTTTCAGTTTATTTAGGAAAAAATGTTTTTCATAGTAAAGCATTGGATGTGTTTATAGAGATCACTGGGAAGAAAAACAAAGCTCTCTTTATACTTAAGGTGTAAAGCACAAGTTAATGCCCAAATACTCATTTTATATTTTAAAGAAACATTTCATGAATGTATCATAGCATTTATTGTTGCAGGGATTACTAATTCATTTTCCTGCAACTGAACATATTTTAATTCTATTTATGTGACTCTGTATAGCTGAGTGAACCAACTGTACTGGCATTTATTGAATACCTACAATATACAAAGCATTATGTGCAAATCAGTAGAACAACCAGGCTAATGATCCTGCTAACACGGTTTCCTTCCAGATCTTCTGGCAATATAAAATTAGACCTATCCTAGAAATTAATAGACATTTACTTAACCTTCATCTTCTTGCTCTTTTATATATGTTTTTAACCAGGAAAGTGTAAAACTGAGAAATTGGTGTGTTAGATACATTTATTCAGAAATGCAATTATATGGTGCATTTTGGGGAAATGCTATGATTTTAATAGTAAGTGGATATTTTCACATTGTAGACTATTATAGATTGATGGTGTATCTCTTTAGATTCTCCCCCTTCATTCTATGTCTTACCTTTAAATTTGTCCTTGAATTTTTTCCAACTAAAAGTGGTTTAAAAATAATAAAAATGCACACTTTTGTATGATGGTATGCATAAATGAAAGGAGAAAAAAATACCCTTTGTCGTATTCTTTCAGCATCTTCCTCCAAAAGCACACAGAGTATAAAAGTCATATCAGTTTGGGGTTCACTCTTTTGGAATTTGCTTCATTGCACTAAGCCTTATTATGACAGGAAAAAATTTTGCTGGAAAATAAAAAAAAAAACTGATGTTGTCAATTTCCCACCCAAAAGAATAAACCTTTCTTCTCCCACCCCCACTGAAAATTAAAAGATCACTAGGGACCACATTCCTGTGCCTATGGTAACTATAAAGCTCTCCCACCTGCAGTATGTGGGGAATTGAGTAGGAAACTTTAGGGGGCTGTTTGGTCTTAACCATGTCACCCTGTTTTTCTGCTCCTCTGCTTTCTTTCTCCCTCTTCAAGGTGTTCACAGTGCTTCCCAAGTCCCCACATCCTGTCTGTCCTCCCTACCAGCCAAGATGTTTCATTTTGCATAAATTCTGCTCAGTTGTCCCTACTAAGGGGAATTAGGTTGGCTCTTTCCTGTGTTCTCAGAGTGACTTCATACCTTGTCCTGTTGGGAAGGGCCACTTTTCATTGCAAATGTTTGTTTTTCTCTCTTGCTCTGTGACTGCAAAATTGTACACTTTGAGCAGTACGAGGTCCATTTCTGGGAACTCTGAGGATGGAGACCATTGCTCATCTTAACATACCCAGGGTTTAAAATGGTGCTTGGCACACTGTGGGTGTTCAGGAAATGTCTCACGAATGATTGAATTGTGAGTATTCTGGGGCGACAGATATATTTTAGGAAGAGGCTCCTCATTGGAAATTGATGCTGGGGTAAAAGAAGAGGCTTTGGCCAGTGGATCAGGTAGGCAGTTCCTGTAAGAGGGAAGTAGGGGTGGGTGGAGTGGTGCTGATGGGAATGGAGAGGTGGAGACAAAGTCTGGAGACCTTTATTGCTTAGGTTTTATCTTAAAACTCTTTTTTTATTCCCTTCCCCATGCGATGATGGGTTTAGATGCATTAAACTTAGTCCCACATTTTGGCCCATTTTAACCCACCTATGCTGAATGGCAAGTGGTGGCAAAACAAAGGAACAAACGGCCAACATAGAAGACTTATGTTAAGCAAGAAGAGATGAGGAGTACCATCCATCCCACTTGTGAGACACAAACACAATGGACATTGGATTTGTAGTCTCAGAGTTTTTTGTCAAAGAGCTGGGAGACAATCTGGCAAAATCATCACAATCTCAGATTCTGGACTCTCCATTGAAGTTCTGAATCTGCTGTCTGCTGGGTTTCCTCATATGTGTGCAGTGGTGATCAGAAAATGACACTCATGTCATGGACTGTTGTGAGGATAGTAGAGGCTAGCACATTTCACTTCCTGGAGCAGAGGACATAAATGAATAGACTGATCATGTGGACAACAGTAAAGCAAATTCACACACATGGCTCATAATTGGAACTTTCTTTATGGTATTCCCATATTCGTCTGCAGCATCTGTTTTAATACTTGCATAGTATTCCTTTGTGTGTCACACTCTCATTGTTTAATATTTTTTATCATATTTTCATAAATAAAGGTACAATTATTTTAAAATAGAGCACATTATTTTCCAGGTAAAATAAAGGTGTCACTGCTTAATTAGTTTGATCTTTGTGCAAATTTAAGATTATTTCTCTGTGATTCATAGTAGAAATATTTTTGAGGCCTTTGATACAACGCACATTACTTTCAAGAATATTGTCTTTGCAGAACTGAGTTCTTTAATTTGCTTTTGGATTCTTTAGGGCCAGAGTAAGAGGTGAGGGAATAGAGGATTTTTGTTTTAGCTTATGTTTATTTGAACGCCAAGGGCGATGAACTTTTTTCATGTCATTTTAGATCTTTAGACTTTCTTTTCTTTCCTTATTTTATTTGTACATTCTTTTTTTTTGTATTGATACTATGACATAAATGTTGTCACTAGAGCTTTCTGGGAGGGCGAAGAGATCACAGGGTCTAAAATGATTGCATTGAATATTTGTTAGAGTCTATTTATCAATATGAAATTAATCATTTGTAAACTTTTTCCTTATGCAAAGTGGTGACTGTGGTGTAACGTAATGATTTGAAGTTTTGTGATATTGTCAAGCAGCTCAGTAGATTTCTTTAGACATACCTTAATTTTGCCATTTGGTTTGTGCAGGTCTATTAGATTAATTTCAATCATGTTTTTTTACTTCAAATAGACGATTGAGCATCTACTTCTAAATCACTAGGTAACATCTCCCTATTGCTGTGGACAGAAGATTTTGGATACTGTTGCCAAAATATGTAATATATGATTAACTTTAAATTTCCAATAGCTTGTGAATGACATTATCGTATTATTACACTGTTCACTTAAAAGCATTTGAATCAATGCAAGTGACGGGGCTTTACTCAAAGATGCATGCATTACATAGTATTTTAAAGTCTGCATGAGGCGTTGACACATCCTTCCATCTGATTCTGACAAGAACCTGGTAAGAGATGCAGAGCAGCTTCCTGTTATTATAGAAGAGAAATACAGAGGTTCTGAGAGGCTAAGTGGTGCCCAAGGCCGGACAGCTAATAAACTGCAGAAACTGGCCTAGAACCCAAGGTCTTCTAACTTGGACTCTAGTGCTTTTTTTTCCCCTCTGTTCCTTGATCATTGAATCACTTGACCTGGAAATATGTACCTTCACCTATGTCAGAAAAATAAAGCCAGTGGGATTCGTATCCTGGAGAGAAGCAATAATGCGCAGCTCCCAAGTTCCATCGCTCTGTTTTTGTTGTGTCTGTCTTATTTTAGAAACATATGTTTTAGAATTTGCTGTGTAAATGCCTTTTTCAATTTTACAATGGAAAGTGAAAAACAATGGCATGGAAAACTGTTTACTTTATTTAATATGTATGGCTTTCATGAGGACCTGGTTCACTTTCAATTGATTTCACAGGTTGTTTGTTATTTTTTTTTAAATTTTTTATTCTGTCTTTTCTAGCCACATAGCCTTGGGGTAATGTCAAGTTACTCATAGAGCAGGGATTTTAATGAATGCCCATGGAAGGTGCTCTCCTCCTCATTTATTTCTGGTACCTTTCTTTCACTAACTAAATTCTATAGCTGGTCTCTGGAGCACAATGTGATACAAAATCAGTTTTCCATCACTAGTTTCAATTCTTTCTTGAACTCCCATACCCAGAAACTATCATGCAGAGGATCAATGCCCTTGTAGTGGAATATATTTGCTCAGTGACTTACTGTTCCAATCTGGGCTCCCACTGTGCTGAATTATTTCTTTCATGAAATAACTGAAAAGGGGTATGGGACAGCGTTGGGCAGAATCTCAGTACTTCTTGAAAAATTTTGAGGAACAATTGAAAATTTAAACCAAATCAAAAAGAGAAAGCATGACCAAGGGGTGTGTGGGCAGTTTCGATCTATATTTGGATTTTTGTTGTCCATGGGCAATATTGTTAAATATATAACCAGTTAAGAGATTGCTTTCAAGAACAGATTGTAACTAAGATGGATTTAAGTGAAAGATCTAAATATGTATATAAATATTCAATGCTATGATTATGTGCCTGTTTTTTGGTGAACAAAAACAAAACAACAGAATTCTTCCCTTTGGAAGACTTTGGAAGGGAACAGTTTCTCTGATGGCCATTCATTTTATTTACCTTTTTTTTCTTTCTTTTTTCTTTTTTTTTCAATACTAGGAATTAAAGCTAGGGATGCTTTACCATTGAGTTTTATCCCCAGTCTATTTTAATTTTGAGACAGGGTCTTAATAAGTGTCTGTTCTTGAAGCTGCAATCCTTCTGCCTCCACCTCTTGGGATTATAGTCAGTTCCACTATTGACTATTATTTTTATTCTTTTATATATTTTTATTTTTTTATTTCAGGAATTCAGCCAGGTTGCTTAACCACTAAGCCACATCCCCAGCCCTTTTTTATGTTTTATTTTGAGACAGGGTCTTGCAAAGTCCTTAGGACCTCACTAAGTTGTTTGGGCCTTGCTAAATTGCAGTCCTCCTGCCTGAGCCTCAAGAGTTGCTGGGATTACAGGCATGCACCCCAGCGCCTGGAGGCTATTGACTTTTACCTGATGCATTATAATAATGTTGACTAGCATTCACACATTGGAAGAAAATAGATATTTTACTTGTCAAATTTGATTCAACATTCAACAATTGTACTTGGAAGTAAAAGATATTCAAAATATGTCTGATTATCTGAGATTTTCCAACTTTCTATTTTTATTGATAGTATAGCAAGAGCAAAAGATGAAAAGTTATTTTAGTAGATCCAAACATAGATTTTGTATAGGGTGACCTCTGAGAAAGCGTTTAAAAACATTTAATGCTGGTTCCTACTAAGCCACATCTGAATAAAAATAAGAATATAAGAATAATGTACACATATGTTCTCTGTGTGATGATTTAAGAACTAGATCAAAATTTAAAAAAGATTCAGTTCTTATGTTTGAGTGTATATCTTTGAGCTTTGTATAGCTCCGTTTCATATATTAAGGTATTTGAGAAATATTAGCATCCTCATATGTCAAGAACACTGACAGCAGTTAAAACAGTTGATTCTGCAGTAAATGAAGAATAACATGTAAAGGTTGTTTGCATTTGAGTCTGTGTTTTAGATGCCATTTAAAATTCGTTTCCTTTTCAACTTTGCTATCCTAGAGCTGAGTGCTTTGGAATATTTATCAAAGTAAGAATTTCCATGAAATCTAATGAATCTAAAGGAAATTGGAATTATTTAATCGCATTTAAACTGATTGTTCATATGACAATTTCTCTAAAAAGATCAAATGCAAGCCTTTAACACAGTGAAACTTTTTATTAGCTGCAGACCTCTGTGGTTGGGGTCCACCTGCCTCCTGGTAGGGAATTCTTTCTCCATGAGAACAATTCTACTTTAATGATAATGTTTCTTTGACTGTTTTTATTAATGACCTTGTTAAGAATAGTAAGAGCTATGTTGATACAAAGTTTTATCTTAAAAAATGGAATTAAACTATGACTACCAGAAGAACGGGGCCTGTGAATCTATTCTGCCAGCCATGTCTCCCTGTTATATTAAGAAAGAAAGAGAGGATTGTAGAATTTGGAGGTTATGAGTGGTAAAAGTTAATTGCTTAGTTAAAAGTGAATAGGAAGCTTGGCACATTGGCACTTGCCAGTAGTAGTTCTAGCTACTCAGGATGCTAAGGCAGGAGGATATCAAATTAGAGAGCAGCTTGGGCAACTTAGAACTTGCCACAAAATGAAAAATAAGAAGGGCTTGGTTGTAGGTCAGTGGGTTCAATCTCTGCCCCCCCAAAAAAAATAGAGAAAAGAAAAGAATAGGAGAATAAAGGTAAATGAGGCTTATTGAGTAATGCCTAATAATATTTCTCATCTCTCCCCTAATCCCCCAGAGACACACAAGATTCCTGTCATAGAGAAAATATTTATGATTATAGAACTGGAAAGTAGCATTCTAGAAAGAATAACATGCAGATAGCTCCAAAAATGTTGCCAAAATGAAGCTGAGTTTTTACCATCCTAATGGATAGAAGCTGTTCTTTGCCATCCTAATCCAAGTAAAAATTTCTGCTTGTTTATATATTCAAATGAAAACAAGTTGTGTAGTTGGACATGGTGGCACCTGCCTGTAATCCCAGCGGCTCAGGATATTGAAACAGGAGGACCACAAGTTCAAAGTCAGCCCGAGGAATTTAGCAAGACCCTAAGCAATTTAGTGAGACCCTTTCTCAAAATAAATACATGAGAAAGGGCTGGAGATGTGGCTCAGTGGTTAAGTGCCCCTGGGTTCAATCCCTGGTACCAACCACTCCCCAATCCCCCATCCCCAGAAGTCTTTGCTGATTTTACTAAGATAGGCATGCTTTTTGAGGAGGTGCTATTTGACCTGAGCCTTGATGGCTCAAGCACAAGAAGCTTCCATGCTAAAACTGGAGAATGACATTTGAAGCAGAAGGAAGAGCTACTGCAAGAGGCACTTGGGTTGGTACAGGGCTGAGGGAAAGGGAAGATGATGGACTGGAGAAGAGATTGGAGATGGATACAGGAATCATTTTGTTGGACCTTAAAGACTAGGGTAAGGAGTTTAGCTTTTTAATTATAAGGAGAAATCCATGGGATGTTTGGAGCAGGAAAGTTCTATTTGACATTCAGTTTAGAAAGCTCATTCTTAAATCTGTGTAAAATGAAATATGGGGAGAAAGGAGGAAAAAATACCTTTGTCATTTGAACAAAGATGCTGTTGAGTTTTTTATTCATTTGGCCATTAACCAACACCCATTGAACTGCTACCGTATGCCAAGCATATTCTAAGTCCTATACATACCAAGGTTATTAAGAAAGGAAAGGGCCCTTTCCCACAAAGCTTTGACTCTAGGCAGAGGAGCAGGCAGCACTGAATCCCAAGAAGACGATACAACAAGGTAATGCATTGCAGTGGGGGTGGGTACTTACATCAACTGTCAGGGTCATGGTGGAGCTTGAATGACTCAAAGCCAGACATGAGGGACTCTTCATAAAGATATTGCAGGGAAAAGCAAGAGCAAGTGCAGAGGCCCTACAAAGGCATAAAAGAACAACACTGGCTGGAGGGACTGCGTGAGGAGGGACTGAGTCATATAGGGCCACATCATAGAGGAGAACTTCTTTCCTGTGAGGCTTCTCAGCAAGTGGGCATGGGGATAGAGAATGAGATGAAGATTGAAGAGGAGTTTCTGGTGCTCTGACAACCATTTGCAGTCATTCATTGTATGAAGCAATTAATTGGTGAACTTCTTGTCAATTTCCTGGCAAAAATGGTGATCCTGGCTATTAGCATCATTGTTACTTTAAGAAATTATTAATTATGGTAATTGTCAGGAATTGATTTTCTGTTCACCACTTTCCTAAATTCTAAAGTGATCATTGTTTGGAGACAAACAGAAAATTCCCTGTTCAGTGCAAATAAGAATGAGCCATCTATGTTGGGAATATTTCTCCCACTATTGAATGCTGAATTGCTTTAAATGGTGTCTGATACAACATTCATTGAACTATTGGAAAATCCCTTATGTGAAGATGCATCTGAAATTACCCCCGTGTCTAGTTTGCTCCAGTTAACATCCTTTCTAATGGGAGCAGGTGGAAAACTTGAAGGAAGAGTGACTAAAATGGCCATCTTGGCTATTGTTTGAACATGTAGTTGCTCTGACCAGAAAGCGAAAATTACTGGAAAGGAGGGTTGTTTTTCATCTGCTTGAGGAATAGTTCCAGAACTGTTGTTAAAGTGAATGTTAAGTGGGGTGTGGGCCAATTGCTTCATATGCACTGTGGATGATTGATTTCCTCAGTCCAACTAATAGAATATTTTTCTACCGACCTTGGTACAATTACATTATAGTTGCGATTTTCAACATCACATTTTAATAGAATTTTCGAGTTCCTTTGTTATTAATAAAGTTAAATATAATCAGAAATGAAAATCTGCTGAAATATTCACATTATCCCTCAGCAAATTTGGGCTCCCAGTTTCCATCCCTGCTTTGCTTAGAGTCAGCAATAAATGCACATTTGTTGGCTTGGATTGACGCTCTTCCCCACAGTCTTTCTGCCTCAAAAAGACCAAGATTTTTTTTTTCTTCAAATGGAAAAGAATTCTAAGCAACACCCTCAAAATATGAAATCAGCCACAAAATTCATTACTGGAGCTTTTTCATTTAAAGAAATGATTGCAATGACATGCTGTGTTGACAAGTAAGACTTTCTGTCTTTAAACTCTTAATGTATAGTTTGCCTTTAAAATTAAATTGCCTCCTTTTCTAAATCAAACACAGATTAAACACCCACATAATTACTTTCTGGGTAGTTTCTTTGCCATTGCAGAGATATGGAAGATGTTTAAATTTTGTGGTTATTATTGTTTTAATGTTGAGAGATAAAATAAGAAAAAAAATCATTACTAAAAATCACCTGCAACATTTTAAGGTAGTATATGGTATGTTTCCTTTCAGTCTTTTATTTCCTGTATGTAATGCAATCTGAAGTTCATTTTAATAAGAATAGTTTTAAAGATGAGTGAAACATATATCAATATTTGCTCAGAACAAAAGACCAGTGGATTTAGTTGGCAGGTTATTCATATTTAAGGTGAGATAATTAGCTGGTATTTAAGACATTGTTTTTAACTGTAGAATAGTTTCCTGACGCTGAATTAACAATCTAACATACAGCCAAACTTTTAAAAAGCATTCTCAAAGGTATTCTCACTACAAAGCTCTCTGCCCTTAGCTTGAAGATTCTAGTTAGCAACATGAGAAAGAGAATATGTTCACACAAATTAAGTGAAGGCCTTAAAAAGCAGAGTAGAGATTTAATTAAAGAATCTTTTCCATATATATTTGTGCTGAAAAGGCACCGTGGGTTGGTTAGGATGCATTTTATCTTCTTGCTGGGAGTCAGCACTGAATATTGGTTAGAAACCAACATGGGGGTCAGATCCAGCCCACTGCCCATGTGTCAGCTGAGTGGTGTGGGACACGTTACTTAGCCTCTTTAAGGACCTCAGGTTTTTCATCTGTAAAATCAACCAATAGCAATATTTCCTCATATAGTTCTTTAATGAATAAATGAGATCATGCATTCCTTATAGTTTTCTGGGACATGGGAAGAACTCACTGAACTACAGGGAAGCCTTTCTCACCAGGCAAGTATATTTAACGACTTAATTATGAATTATTTGGAGAACATGTATATCTACGCAGGACAGAAAGTTGGAAAAAGGCTAAGAATATTTTAGGATGCCATGTTCATAAAAGAAAAAATGAATTATCCCAGAAATTGCAGGTATAACTGTTTTGGTTATTCTATGAAGACACAACCTGAATTTCAAGCAGTACAGTGCTTTCAGTTGTTTTCAAATTTATTTAAATGTTCATGATTTTCACTGGCTGCTGAGTTATTGTAGTTGGAATTGTTCGTCTCTCTGGGAACAGTTTCTTCATGAGCATTATTTTCTCTGCCTAGGCGATTCCACCACCTCCACCACTTCACTACTGACAGACTTTTGATATTTCCTTGACAGATGGAGCTGTGATCATTTTCTCTTTTGACCTTATAAGATAATGAGAACCGCTGGAGTGCCCTTTTAGTTAAATCAATAGAAAGTGCTTCAGTGTATAATATCTCATTAATAGAGACGGTTAATGGCAAACGTGGGACAGTTTATGTAGCTGACAAGCAAAGCCCCTGCCTATATTAAAGGGATGGATGACCCATGACCACAGTGGCTCTGGAGACAAAAAGAATTTCAACAACTAGGAGAGATCCACCCACCTCCCCAGGTGGGATACTGGGTCTGGTTTTTTCTTTCACTTGCAGCCATGACTCTTCTCTGTTCCCAGATATATTTTAAGGATCACATGCTGGGCTCCCTGGGAGAAGCATTCTGAAGTGGATATTCTTGTGCAGGGAGTTGTTCTCCAGAGTAACACCTGCCCAGGAGGAGGAGAAGCAGGATTAGACAGGGAAAGTTGACCTTCTCCACAATCATCACAGGGGCCTCAGCTGGTGTCACTTCTGGGGTCATCTGCAGTGGGAATGGCCTTTCAGAGCTGTCCCATGTTGAGGTGAGTAGTCTAAGCTTTTGTACCACACAGTGGAGCAGTTACTCAAAGCAGACTACTCTGGGGCTACAGTCTAATCTTAGGCAGAGCAGCTCCCTCAGGTAGGGTCAGAGTCTGGGGGATCATGGCTGAGTTGTTGGCAGCCAATACCATGGGCAGCTAGAGAGCATCCACCCATCCCTTCCTCTGTCCTGAAATGGCAGGGAATCTGGATGACCCACCCCCACTCTACACACAGGAAAACTCAAGGAGTTGGCCTGATATTTCCTCTAACTCTAAAAATCCCATGAAGTTCTGATCCTATTAGTAGCAAAAATGGCAAACATCCATTATGATTATAATATTGATGAGTACATGCAATAGTGGGGTTGCATTTGTTCTTAATCTGCAAGAAAAGAGAAACTATCCATCATATAGATTTTTTATCTTATTTACCAACATTGTCATTGGATTATTTTACTCCAGATGAGCTTTGCTGTTGAAACCTAAAACTAAGAAGCTTGACTTCTATGCCATATGTTCAAGGTAGATGATACAGAAGCAGGACCACATGGAGCAGAACTGTGAAGTTACTGGAGCCATTAGATCTTCTCCAGGGAAACATTATCCTTTCTCCATGACTGGTCACACAGCGGGACATTTTGTGAATCTTGTGCACCCTGCTCTCCAACACCCCACCTACCTGATGGCACTGGGTAGTGCCTGGGGGCATATCTGCCACTTTCAGGGTCAGGACAAGGGTAGGGCAAGTGAGAGCAACATTTAAGAAGTAATACCAAGGAAAAATTTTAAATTAATATTTTATTTTAATAGAATTTTTAAAATAACAAAATTAATGTGAAAAGTTCATGATGAAAACATTCTAAAAATTATAAAATTGAGACAAAAATTAGTATTTCTCTTTTTCCTTTTTCTATTGTGGTTTGGGTGGGCACTGGCTGCTTATGCTACAAAGAAATAACCTGCGGAACTTATTTTCACTTCAATGGATCTGATTGGATGAACAATTTCAAAGGCTTCTCGAATGAAATCTATGTAAATATTTCTTATCAGTTCTAAAAACATAAGGACAGGAATATATTTACATGTGTGAGTTCAGTGTCCACCAATTACATTTGGAGCCAGACCCCTAGGGCCTGGGAACTGGCATCAGTACCAAAGAAGATGGAAATAGGAAAAATATGAGAGGATTAAATGGATTTCACCAAATAATCAATTCAGGTACACAGCCAGTGCTTTCTTCCCGAAGTCACAGAGTTCAGAAGCTGGGAATCTGGCCTGGGGTCAAAGCCAAGTGGCAGCAGTGTGAGCAGCAGTCTGCTCCAGTGATCCCTGAAGAGGTTTGTTGTGACACCCATGTTGTTGCACCTCCTCTCCAGCAATTGAACTTGCCAATTCTTAATGTAAAAATTGTAAAATCTCTTTCCATTCCCTGTGGAATGTACTCCCCCCTCTCATCTCCAGATCTCCCTTCGCCACTTTCCCCAAGGTCACTAACAGGAGCAGCTTCCTGCTGCAGCCACAGCGCCCTCTCTGAGCCTGTCCTTGGGTGCAGGACCTGGGCTCTTAGGCTGCACATGCTGGTGTTTCTTTCTGAGAATCTCCTGGAGAGTGAACACAGGTCACCTCCTCTTTGAACCCTTTGCTATCTCTCCCAGATTGGGCTAAAAATAGACTCTTCTTCCTCATTTCCAGCCCGGTGTATTGACATGTATGTTTAGATGTTTATTTCCTAGTAGAATTTTATTTGTTGCATTTCTTAATGCAATACTTACTTATTGTAAATATTTTTAGCATTGATGAAAATTATTGTAACAAATTGTGTATATATACTTTCTGTAGTATCTGTAGCATGGGTGACATGAAAAGCACTTTATATCATAAGTGTTTTATCTGTGAATAAAATCAAGACTCGGTGAGCCTTCAGCTCTGCAGGAAGCTGTATCTTATCTTTACACCACCAGCCTCTGGCACCCCAGTAGGTTCTTAGGCACCCCAGTAGTTCAGTGAGTGAGAGCTGGAGGTGTGAATGGTTGTGATCAGCCAAACAAGTGGAAATGCAGATCACCTGTGCATTTTGCATATTCATGAATAGATAAATGCCCAGGCAGACATTTTAATTTCAATAAAGTTCTATGTAATTGATAGTCCTTGAGCATAAAACTCATAGATGGATGAAATTTGTTTTGCAAAAGAATTAATGCACACCTCCGATAACCGTGGTCGTGGTCTAGTAAAATTTGATGAATGCAAGCAATAGTATACAAATTTGCTATTTAGGTCTATATGATGAACTATTCTAGTGTTTTGAAATTCTGCCACCTTTATTAAGTTGAGGTCCAAATGTATATTTTTTAAACTATCAAAATTTTATTTCAATTATTTTGATCAGAAATAAAAGACTGTTTAGCTGTGAAATAGAAGTGCAGTTCTACTGGGGGTTTGTGTATAACATAAGAAGGTACTAATCCCCCATTTGGTGAGACTTTACCAAAGAGTATAGGAACATTAGGGAAAACATTTGGGTTTGCTTATTTCATAGAGGCAGGTATTAAAGTGTGGACACAGAGAAGAGAACCGTGCTGCCTGGGAGCATCAGACAAACAGCAATCCGCCTCCTGCTGCGACGATTTATCCAAAGAGCTTAGGCATTGGCTTTCTTTCCATTTCTCAGGGATGAAAATCTATATTCTCTTCAGTATAATATCATCTGTTGAAAATGTTCACTGTCTGAAGATTAAAAACTTCTGTCCTCGGGATGGATATTTTAAAATATATTTTGATGGCCTTGGAGTCAAATAGAGAAAAGCTATCGATATGTGATGATTGTCACACAGAGTGATCTACCTACTACTTTTCTTCTTGACTGTGTTCTGCATTAGCGCCTCTGAGGTTCATAAGGATATTAGATCATCTCTTCCCTGATTTTTTCCCTCTGGTGTTCTTAAGAGTCCCCAGGTATCTTGTGGGGAGAGGCGTGGTACCAGTTTTTTCCTCTGACATGAACCCTGACAGTTTTCTGGCATAAGCTTCTATGTAATATTGGTTTGAATAATTGAAATGCTAAAGAGAAAAGAACAGCCTGTTTTGAAAATACTTGTTCTAATCCCTGCCCATTGTACAGATGAGAAAATAGTGGTTTAGATGGCATAGTGTTGGTTGGTAGTGGCACTAGAACTAGCCACAATGTCATAGGATCTTTTGATCCTGGAGTTCATGTCTTCCATCTGCAGCCCTGAATTCCTCACCAAACCATCTTCTGTACAGTTGTGCTTTTAGTTAAATACTGAATTGATAAAGGATCTGAGACATTGCACTATGGAATAGAAGAGGGGAATTAAGATGACCTGAAATTTCATTTTCTTTTTTTTTTTTTTTGGAGAGGAAGTACTGGGGATTGAACTCAGGGGCACTTGGCCACTGAGCCACATCCCCAGCCCTATTTTGTATTTTATTTAGTCAGAGTCTCACTGAGTTGCTTAGTGCCTTGCTTTTGCTGAGGCTGGCCTTGAATTCGCCATCCTCCTGTCTCAGCCTCTGGAGCTGCTGGGATTACAAGCCTGTGCCAGTGTACCTGGCTAAAATTTCAGTTTCTTATTCAGCCATGAACACAGCGAATACTGCCCCAAAGCCAACTCTTAGTACATTTGGTCAGCCGCAATGCTCATGCACATTTCTATCAGCTTTCCAAACTTTCTGGTTGTCAGAGCCTCCTTAAAAGAAAAATAAAATTCCCCCTTAACGAAATTTGTGTTTGTCTCTTCCATCTATTTTATTGCCACTAGAGGCCAGGAAGAGCATTTCTACTTCAAGTAGAGGGAAAACTTGGCACCAGTACCTAGACTGATCACAGAACCACAGGTGAGGGAGAAAGGTGCTGCCTTGGAGGCTTGATCACTGTCAGTCCAGCGACAGGGGCCAGCGTTTCTGCTCCTGATTATTTCTTCCTAACTCCTGATAATTGCTTTCGTCCTTGCCTTTGCTCTCCATCTCTCCACACACTGTCAGTGGAGTAGCTGGTGATTAAAACACTTGTTTGTTATTCAGGAGCCCAGCGTGATAGTAGCCCCTGGGCATTCTGCAATGAGGGTCTTTTTATTGGGAAACATTTTAGGGAAAGGGCAAAAAATGGCTTTGGAGTTGAACTCTGGGTCATGGTTCTGTGAGTTTGTGGTGGGCAAGGTGGTGCATAGCCTGTGAGTGGAGGGGCAGTCTGTCCATCCTCTGTAGGTGCTCTGACCACACAGAAGAGACGACCTGTAGGAGCCGTGTGGGCTGGGATCGTGTGTCCCTGGGAATTCCAGGTGACCTATGGAAACAGACGCTTGCCTGATAGTACACATTATCCTCAGGCTTCAGGTGTGATCAATATGGGAAAACTCTAGGGTTGTTTTTTCTTCCTAACCATACTGGATTGCTAGTTTGCTCATAAATATTCTTGACTCCCGCGTGCCTTGGGGCGAACGCTGCAGTCAGCAGTGCTGTGACAGTTTGTACTTAATTGTAGGGTGAAGAATTCTTTTTGGTAGGAAAACATTTTTAAATGAAAACTGAAAGTAAAAACAGAAATTAAGGTACAAAAAATGATTGAGAAAATAGTAATTAATAATTTTCTAAGTTACATATCATAGAAATGAAATGATAGGTTTTAAAAAAATCTTGCAAATTCTTTGGTTAGTACAAAGCAATAAGCATAATGTGAAAAGTATAATGAGGGCTAGAGTTCATTTTTTTATCTTTAATATGATTATCTTATAGCATTAGTGTCATATTAGTTTTGTGAGCAAAAATTGAAATAAAAAAGAATTTAGGAAATTACTTAAGTGGATAGTGGGTGCCATTTTGACATTTGGAGAATTAACTATGTGAACTGTGCTTCCCTGAAAAAAAGAAGAGGAGATGGCTTGGGTAGCTCCATTAGTAGAGAACTGTAGGCGGCCAGAGGCGACATAGCAGATGGCAAGATGGATCGAGATAAGGCCCACTGAACAGCTCAGTGGACACAGCAGAACTGAGTCTGCAGATGAGTGTAAATAGGCACCAGAACAAACTGTCACACTGAGGACAGAATTTTCTTGACAGAATATAATGATAGCATCAAACATTACTTTGGCAAGTGAAAAGTCCTACTCATTTGCTCGGTGTGTTTTCAAGAAAATCCTGCAAAGTGCTCCTTTTAAGAAGTTTAGATACTTATGCAATTTTATGTTTATGTGAAAGAGCTATATAATCACCAAGCTATTCTGCTTTTGAGGAGCGAAAAGGAGGAAATAGTTTATCCCTTCATAAAATGGTATTGACAGGAAGCAATTTCTCACTGTTCAAAAAATTTTTAAAATTTAGCTGTAACACTCAGACTAGTTATAATGGATGCAGATATTAGAAGGCTTATAGTTAGAAAAATAGGTCTAGATGTACCACAAGACCAATGTTAAAACATTGTACCAGTAAGTGTTTGGGGAACAACACAATTTCTTTCCCTCACCCTCTCTCCCTTTTCTCTTATTTAACAAGAAAGAACAATGTTTGCTTTTGCAATATACTGAAGCCAGAAAACTGTTGATACTATTTGAATCAAGCAGTATTTTAAATATCTTTATCTCTGGGAATTGGTACTTCTTAATGCTAGACTAACACATTCATGATTATTACAATAACCTGACATTTCTTATGAAGCACATGTGTCAACCACAGAAACAAGTTTTGTGCATGGTTTGTAACCTTAACAATTTCACAACAATTTTGACTCAGGTTGGGAGGAGAGATTCCTGTGGGAAAGGATACATTTACTATATACAGTGTGGAGGAAATACAAGGTTTGACCAGGTAACATTTCCATAAATTCCTTATATACTTTGAAACTTGAGTAACTAAGATGATCAATATCAAAATATTCTCTTTATTCATAACAGGTTATTCTTTGAGATTGGAGACATACAACTTTATGGAATGTTTCAGATAGTGTTATAAGTGAAAATTAACTAAAGTCCTATCAGCCTGGAGAAGAAAATCCAGCTTAATTATAAAAAGCCACTTGCAGTTTGTTTTTGTTATACACAACACACACATTCTTAAAGTCTTAAAATCTTACATATACTTTGTGAAAGCCATCTCTATGGAATTCTCTGGGAAGTACATGTATATGTTTTGATCTGGGTTTAAAGATTTTTAATGAAGGATGAGAAGTTTAGTGTGAGATAAAAGGTAATGTTGGTGCTGGAAATAATTCTGATCAACTTTATTATTTTTTCCTAGTGCTCAGCAAAAGGTAAGTGTTGAAAATATTGACTTGTGTTTCTTTCTGTGAATAAGACATAATAAAGTTGTTTTTCTGGGATGGATGATACTGGTGGTATTGCAATTATGAACATGATTGGAGAAGAGAAGTCAGCTTATTGTTTCCCAAAGCTTATTTTATGGACCATCGGAGTCTAGTAAAATTCAGAGTTATTTCAGCTGAAATGTGTCTTTATGAATTTAGTAAAAAACTATCCTCTTATGCATGTAACCAGCTGCCTCTGTCAAATACAGAATCCTAAGGTGGGATGCGGAGTATGACGCAGAGTGAGACGTAAGGTGTTTTTCTAAATTTAATCAACTAATCATTATTGAGCACCCTGTGCCAAGCTGCAATAAAGACAAATTACATGTAGTGAATGACTTAAAAATGCTGCCTTTACAAAGCTCAGATTCTGCTGCATGAACTTGGGGAGGGGAGAAGAGGGGAGTGAATGAAAATTACTGACAAATCATGCATGGCCTGTGTCTCCAGCCAAATCTTTGGTGAGAGCTATAATAATGGTATAAGTGCAGTGCATTGTCAGCTTAGCAAATAGAGCAATGGGCTGTTAGGGGAAGGTTGATATTTGAGCTGAGCTGTGAAGAAGTGCAGAGAATGCACAGAGGATGGGCAAGATCTTCAGACATATGAATAAATGATGTGGAGATGGGTGCTTTGTGTAATGTTGTATAAAAACAAATGTCTTAAAGGGGCAGTCTTTCTGAAGCACTTTAATATGTACTTCTAGGGAATGAAGCTCTAAGAATGTGTAAAGTATGATAGCAGTACTAATGCCCCAAATAGCTCCCTTGCTAAATGATATATTAATTTACTACCTAGCAAGAACAAGCAGTAAATAAAAGCAGAGCACAGCTTGCCTATATTTTGCAAAGACAAAATGAGGTAGAAAATTAAGATATTTGTCTCCATTATTCTCCTTTTAAATTTCTTGTTAAATAATCTGAAACCAAAAGAGAGTGACAAAGCATTGTTGAAATTGTAAGATTAAAGATGGCAAAGATGAAAAGTTTTGGTAGAGATTTGGTAAGGGAAAAAGAGGAAAAAAATGACTCCGTTAATATTTGTAAATTATTCTTTGGTAGTTATATGTTTGTCTGCTTTTATCAAAAAACCCTGCTGTATTGACAACTATGAGGAACATTTCTGTATTTACATAATCCTAAGCCATCAGTGTGGCATTAAATTCCAAGAATTTTTTAAATCTACATCTGTGCTACATCCCTGGCTCTTTTATAAATATAGGGTCTCCCTAAGTTGCCCAGGTTGGCTTTGAATTTGGCATCCTCCTGCCTCAGCCTCCAGAGTAGCTGGGATTACAGTCATGCACCAGTGTACCTGGCTAAAATTCCATTATTTTTTGAATAGTGAAGAGCGTATTTGAAATTGTGATGGATCATGAAAGCTGTAGTGGTGCTCTGAAGTCTGGTCTGATGAGTTTCACAGGGAGTGTTGGTACTGATCACACCCACTGGTATTCCAGAGGTGGGGGACAAAGCCTGTGCTTTTGCTCCTGCAGACCTCCAAAGCTGCTTCACTGGAGATAAATCTGCTCTGGTGAATAAATGAAATAGTACAATTTGCTTGTAAATAGGCGAGGAAGGAGGTGGTGGGAAAAGTCACTGGGGATTAGACAAACTTGGTTTTGGAAGTTATCCACTTTATCTGACTTCTAGGATAGTTTGCCTGACCTCTCTGGGCTACTCAGGGTTGTTATAAAAATTTTTTTAAAAATATGCCACACACTGTGCTGATGATTGAATAATGTGGAACTGCACGTTTAGAGAAAATTACCTTCATGTAAAATATAGAAATGGAGATATTATAAAATTGTAGTATTCAATAAGTTTTCAAGATGAAGATGAGTGATGTCTCTAGCTGGGCTATGGTGGGCTTTGCAGGGGTAGCAAGGGCAACATAATGCCAGCCTTGCCTTGTATCTTTGTAATGTGTGCAGATACGAGACCTGAAGCTGCACCAGAGGATGTGTGATTCACACAGGGCAAGAATTATGCTGCCCACAGAGAAGGACTCACCTTGTACAGAAGATGGAAAATGAGGCACGGTTGTGGCCATGTGACTCTTGGTTAGTTACTATCCCTCAGTTTCCCTGCTATAAAAAAAATAGGATGTTATAGGTTAAAATGAAAGAGGTCCAGAGCATCTTCTTATTGTGCTATGTTTGATGTGAATGTTTAGCATCAAAATAGATCAAAATAGTATTGAAGTGCGATATCCCTGGTGACTTTTCCTCTGCCTTCGCATCCATCTGTCCAAGTTGAGGACCACGAAAGCAATGGAAAACAACATAATGGCAAACAGACAAATCAGAAGGAATGGCTAGCGGTCTGAGGTTGTTTCTGCCCAATGTCAGTATTACACAATGGATGATTTGACAGTGTGCCTAAAGGCCTCTTGACCTTCCCAGAACAATGCCACTTTGTGAGAACCCAGATGATCCAAAAGGACCGGGAATATTTTCGAAGGAATAACTTGAAAGATAAGGGATCTACAATTAGGGGGATAAAACACGGTCCCTTTACAGGAAAGAGGGACTCCAAGAAATAAACCAAACTGTTTGAGGTCAGACATTTAACAATCTTAGAGCTAATGAGGATAAACAAATTAGCAAGAGTAGATTGTGGGCCATGAGCAGTGGGAAGAACCAGCCTTCACATAGTTCTTTATTTAATTTGATCCTGTTAATATCTATTCTGCTCTGAGGGTGAAAATCATTGGCCCATATCTGTTTGTGACCTGAGTTCTGTGGTTTAGGGCTGTGGGTAACACTATGTATCCCCAGTTTTTTCCATAAAGATTTATTGAAATAAAAAAATTGCTTATATGTCAATGATGCATGTGAGGTAAGATTTTTATTTAGTAAAATATTGGCTAGTTTATTTTGCTTCCGATGTCACTTCAGCCATTTTCACCAAGGATGTTTTTGTTTGTGTTTAGTTTGGTTTGTTTGCTTTTCATAGCCTTGGTAAATTGGATACCAGAAAAGGAATTCTTCTTGTTTGCCCTAAATAGCAGATAAATTTCATTTTAGTATATCAGAAACTCATCAATAAGAGAAAGGAAACTTCTCCTTCAAGGCATCTGAAGCAAAATTTTAAGAGATCTGTGATGACACAAGGTTGCAATAAATCAGACCTCTCCACCCCTGGTGGTCGTCTCAATTCCTAACCTTGCAACCCCAACTGTGAGTAGGTAGGATTTGGGACAATGATAAAGAAGTAAAACCATAGAGGTAACACAGAGGTAAGGATCAAGTGGGGAAATGTGTAGCTAACCTGTTCCTGAATGAAATTTCCTTTTTGGATCGCAGACACCATGGGCTTTCTTTCTAGAAAGATGGACACAAAGTGAGATGCAGAAATATGATGTCTCCAGGTCTAGATTAGTTGACTTACTAATGACACCTGTCTTGGTGTTCCCAGCACATTTGTAGCTATCCACAGAAAGAAATGCACTTCCTAGACTGATCACCCTCCCAGAGGACCCTTGATGGTACATTCTGCCGTAATGTTCATTCATTTTGCTTAAGTAAATCCCCATGATCGAGAACCATTGAAGAGATGTTCATGAATGTAAGATGGGAGCCAGGAGCTGACTATGTGAATTTCATACCAGAAGGAGAATGGGGGCCCTAACTCCCAACAGTCATGGAAACATACTTGAAACAGAGCACTCTGGAATACATACGGAGGGGAAGATGTCATTGTAAATAAGGCATTGAAACCATCTGTACATCAATTGCCAGTGGTAAAAGTGAAAAACAGGGCTTTGAAATGTATTTATAGCTATGTGGACAATAAATCAGACATTTTCTTGTGCTGCATGTGCTCTTCCCTGACCGCATTAAGTACATCTTGTGCCATCCCAGCTCCATGTGATAGCAAGGGCGAAATTCAAGCTGATATGCATCTAACTTTTTCAAAGGTATACTAAATGTCCCATCTGGACAGCACTGTCAGTCCTTAGAATGCTGGTGGCTGTGGGAAGGGACCTGGAATCATAGGTGTAGTTTCTGAAGATCCAAGATCTAAACTGAGGTTCCAAATATCTGTGTAGCACTTTTGCATATAAACACAAAAACCCTTTTTCATTCCATATATAATTGGGAGTGCTTTCCTTGCCTGTTGTGTTCTGAGGCCTTTACAATCATAGAATAGTCCTCTGCCTTCCAGAAATTTGCTGCCTACTTATTTGGGAAAATGGAGCACATTTCTAGATTGGTATAACACAGCACTGCAATGTGCGTTGATCCAGAACATAATTGCACAATATGTGTTAAGGAGGTTCAGAGTAGGCAGGCTTCCTGTTGAGGATTCAGATCTAAAATATATTTAAGAGGAGTGCTTTTGTATAGAGGTCAGGCACCTCCTTCTACTATGCACCTGATTTGCACCCTCTTGCCACTATTTCCTAACTCTGTGTCCTTGAGAGACTCAGCCTCTCTCACCTCATGTCAATCATCTATAACATCACAGTGATGACACTGTTAATAAGTTTATTAACAATTAACAAATTAACAAGTTTATTGTAAAAAAGAGTGTGAGCTTCTCCAGAGAGTCTTAGCACAGTATGTGATAGATGACAATAGGCTTACGCTACTTTTTGCACGTTGCTCTATAAAATAAGTGTTGGCTGAATCAGTCAGTGAGTTAGTAAACAAACAGTTCAGGCATTTTCTTTATGGCCAGATAATCTCTGGGAATGTGATAATCCAAGTCAAAAAGAATCTTATAAAAATCATTTGCATATTCAGATTCTGATTATCAGAGTCTTCTTCGCAGATGTTATTTCTTTAACATTAAATATTATAGTTCCTAAATTCCTAGGACTGGGTCTCTTAGAACTAATTCTCTGTCACAAGCTGGGCAAGTTTAGGTCAGAGGTTTGTTGCATTTCTGTGACTTCATCACTCATGCAGGTTGGCCTTGGTGGAAAAGCAGATGGCAATGTTAGTTTCTATCTATGTATTTATTGTTGTATTTTTTAGTATTGTTATATCTAACCAAAGCTCATAATTTTTTTTCCTTGCAAGAGAAGCTGAATCAAGTGGGATGGGAATCCGTAGAATAGAAAGTATTTATTTCTCAGTAGTTCTTTCACAGTACTCAAGCATTAAGGTGTTCGATGGGGTATCAAAAGCTAGCCTACAGGCCTGGAGACCTTCCAGTTTGGGGCAAGGACTAGATAGAGAGCCGGAAGGCAACCAATAGAGACAAGCTGTGGTTGTTGGAAATAAACCTGTCCTCTGAAAAGGAGTGGGCTGGAAGTCAGAATAAACCCAGGACAGATAACTGGGGACATGATATTTCTCTGCCAAACAGAGTGATCTGAGTTTTAAGCAGGAAAAGATGGGCACTTCAGAAATCAGAACATGATAAGTAAAGATGTGAATGCAGCTTGACTTTGGATGCTGGAAGTAAAGGTCTTATTGGAGGAAAGAGAAAGATTAATGGAACGCTCTGATATCCAGCCTGAAAAGAGTACATTTAATCTCATCAGTGAAAAGGATCCACCAGAGGCTCCTAGGCAGAGGAAAGACATAATGAAAAGGAGTTTAGGAAGATTATTCTAGCAGCATTGTGCAGGTGGAATTGGAGCAAGAAAGACTCTAAGCAAGGAAACGAGTTAAATTGCTGTTGCAGCAATCCTGGATTTAAAGTGATGAAGTCCCAAGTGAGGGGGCTACTGTTGGAAATGAAAGAGTAAGGCATTTTGAGTAAGATTTAAGGCATTTTGTTTGTTTTTAGACTGCGTGTGAAAATAAGATAAATGGATATTCCTTAGAATGACAATCTCTTTACCATGGAAAGTTTCCTATTACCCTTCTTAAGCTGGCAAAGCACACAAATGCTAAAGAGACGTGTTTGACTACAACAGTTTTGGTCATTAGACACGTGCTAAGAGCTTAACTCATGTGCTTTAGTGTCTTATAGAGTAGATATGCTCAGGGGTTGCTGCAAATGTTTATGATTCTTATCCCCAAACATATGATAGGCATGCTAACTATACCCTCCTTTTCTGGGAATGTAAGACACATTAAGACAATCTTGGATTTACCAAAATCTGAGGACTTTTTAGGTATATTTATTTGCCTGCTAAATATTTAAGCTTTGATGATTGAATATAATCAAAGATTTCTATCCTGCATCCCTTAAATATGAAACTTTGTAGAGATTAGACACTGACATATCAGCACTTCAGTTTTAGCTACTAGTTAACTTACATTATTTGTTTGCTGCCTTTTGAAGATTGCTTATAGCATTTTCTAGAACTTTCTAAAAAGCAAGTGGAAGGCTTTATATTGACATCTCTATATACATAGCTGGATGAACAATATTTGAACGGTGCTTGCTCCTTAGAGAGCCAAACACCTATCTGAAATCTTACAGTTTAGTTGTTTATCATTAGATTACTTGACTTTTTTTTTTTCCTTTGCTTATGTTATTTAAAACAGCAAACACTAGGGAAAAAAAAATCAATGTTAATAATGTAGAACCAGCTCAGGAATGTATCAGGTGTTCAAAAGCTTTAGTGATATGAATCATATTTGATTTAGGAATTGCTTCTAGGAATAAATCTTTATAGATATGTTCTTTTTGTCCATCCTTTTCTGTCATTAAATACTTTAAGGAGACAATTAGCCAAATGATAGCAAAATAAATGCCGAATAGTGAGTCCGGCTAGGTTACTCAGGTTAATTAGATACTGATTTCTCACTGAATTCAGTTAAGCACATTTTGTTAAGTACCTAGTAGTTGCAAAGCACAATACTTTGCATGTGGGTGGCAAGCAGTGACTGATTTTGATCTTTGGGAAATATTTATTGTTTTGGGGAAGTAAGGCATATTTACCCACATATTTAATGGAAGTCAGACTTGGGGGTGCAGCAGGACATATCTTTACAAAGAGGTTAAAGATTTCAGTGGTAGAATTAAAGGAGATCAAGAAGACAACAGGATGATGTTACTTATTTCATAAACATACAATGGTTTTGTGGAAACAGTATTGAGGTGTTTGACAGATGGTAGTATGCCAAAATTATAGATTGAAACTAAAATGTAAACGTTCTTAGAAATTTAAGGAATTTGAACTTGATTATGAGGATGGGGGAAATATCAGTGATATGTGATTAAAGAATGCACATTATAATATCAACACTAAAATATAATATCAATTATAAGGCAATGGTTTGGTCATTTTTAAAAGTAGAAATTATTTAGAATGACAATAACCACTGTATATACTTGGAATTTATTATGGGGTTTCATTTTCATTCAGTGACCATACATATGCAGGTTATTACTTTATTATATTTCAGGTTTTCAAAACTCAGATAACCATAAACATTAATTCATTTATTGATTATGTTCAGTTTTTAATAACCAATTATCAAAGACAGTGTTGAAAGGATTTACAACAAAAGTTTCCAGTAAAAAGGCAAAATATAGTCTCTTTCTGTTGTGAATTGGGTTAAGTGGAATTTAGAACAGGGGAGATGTTTTGCTGTCAAATTTCCAAGGTTCCTTTTATTAAAAGCATAGAGTTTGAAATGTCAACCTATCTTCATAAACATGGTCTTGCCGTGCTTGCAGGGTAAAAAGCTATCTACTGTAATTCTTTTAAAATGTTTCCTCTTCAAAATAGAAGTTCTCCTAAAAGTTTAATTCAAAGCTTTAAATTTGACATTTTGGTTCTCCCAGCATAATTAATTCTTTCTAACACTTTATCTACTTTATACAGATGATAGCCAGATCATTCCATCTACATTTTATTATTTCCAAATATTTCCTAATATTTTGGTAATATAATAGCTTTCAGGAAAAATTTTGTAAGTGTAGAATTTGACCATTTGTTTCACTCCATATAAAACTTAGCATTTTATTTTTTAGATTATAGATAATAGTATATTTAGTCTTTCATGCTCAAAGTATGTAATTTAGTTTTGTAAATGGCTCCAACTCTTTCTATGACTGTCATTTGGTCTTTGCCCAGGGTAAATTCAAAGCAAAAAATGCTGCTGTAATAAGACTACTTGTGATTGCAACTTACATTTTCTTATACAATAGAGTTAGAGAGCAGAGAGTATTAGAGAAATGGGAAAATACACTACATAGTTGTGGAGGTTAGTCAAGGATTTTCATGTTTGTTATTTCTTTTCTCCTTTTGTACCCAGCCTTTATTTAGGTAATAGTGAATATAAAATCATTATGTTTGTGGAGTCGTTACCTGAGTGCACGTAACCTCATTTACCATATGGGAGGTTATGGATGAAAAGTCTTTCCTAGTATCTCATGCTGTCATACTCAGGGCTCTTAAGTATCATTTCTGTATGTGATGTGCATATTGAACATAAATTACAAATTTAGATGAAATGTAATATTGGCTACATCACAGTTAGTTCTGGAGTTTTTTATTAGAAGTAATTCAAAAGCAGTAATCAAGATGCTCCAGTTTCTCTATCTCAAGGAAAATAGACTGTCAACTCTTCAGTCTCTCCTTTACCCTTCTGCAGAACAAATTATTACTTCTAACATGTACCTGCCTCCTCTGCTCTGTATGTCTATAATATGTATAACCACATTGTCTTGAAATTAGTTTTCTACACTAATCTCTTCCATTCTGGATTTTGAATTTGCTAATGGGGTTTCCCTAGTATCTAGCATTATGCCAAGGACAGAGTAGGCTCCAAATAAATACTTATTGAGTGAGTGAATGTTGGAAAGAATCAAAGACTGCTTACAGGGTCCTTAGTAGATAAACCCTTTTCTAATAATCCATCCTCACCTTGAGCTCTTAATGAAGCAGAGACACTAAAAAGTGGGACATGGAGCTTCCAGCAGATTCTACTTCTTCCATAGAGGTACACATCCAAAGGGAATAAAGAAATTGAAGGAGCTACCACTTCTATCTGAAGTGCAGAAATCTCAGAAAGAAACACCTTTACTTCCAGCCTCCACTGCCACAAAGAAAAGAATGGACCTGTGTGGGAGTAGAAGGTTCTGAAAGCACTGGATTCTGGAGTTTTTCAGGTTCACACTTGCTGAATGACACCAACTCTTCTTATGTATAAATTAAGAATGAGCACCTATGACTTAATTCCAAATTGACAAAAAGAATCTGCAAAGCACTTCGGGATCACAGAGGAAGGACTCATATAATTAAAAGATGTGATGAAATTATACCATGAAGCCACGGTACTGCTAAGAAAAAGAAAGGAACAAAAGGCTAGCTTGCTATTTCAATGTTCTCTCTGGAATTGTTAACTTTTTATGCTATTTTCTCTGGCTTGCTCAACTGTAAATATTTGGCTCTTGTGCCAAAAAAGAACAAACATTAAGTCTGAGAAGCTACTAATGGGAAGTGAGAAAAAAACTCAAGCGATTGATAAAATAAATAACAAATCCTAGAGAAGCGTGACCCAGAGTGGAACATGATTAAGTGGACAAAGTTCAGCAATACCAGCAAAAGCAGGGACATTCTTTTCAGTCAGTGGAAAATTTTATCTACTCTGTATAATTTTCATACTTAATTGTCTTTTGGGATTTAAATTTGTATGAATATTTGCTTCCATAGAGTACAGGAGGTAGAATTTCTGCTTTGGAGACTGACCCAGCCAACAGCCATCCCCTAGATGAATGCCCACTCACCCCTTAATATATGGTGGTTGCCTTCCTGCTTTCCCTACCCTTGAACTTCATCTCAGACCCTTCCTTATGGATTAGGGAACCCAAGATTTCATCACAGCCTGCCTGCACATACTTATCAGTGTAATTTTTTCATTCATTTCACAAATGTTTATTAAGTGCCTTTTCTGTCTCTCTCCCAATTCTAGGCCATGAATGTTCAGCCTAAGAATTCAATGTCTTTGTGGTTCTTGTGTAGTAGGATAGCTCCAACTATTTAGAGCTAAGAATTCTGAATTCTATATCTTTGTACTTTTCTTTATGTAGTAGTTACTCAATGGATGCTCACAGAAAGAAGCAGCAGCTTGATGAATGAGGAGATGGATATTCATAGAATTCTTATTTTGATCTTGTCATTTTAAGAATCTGGAAGTCTAAAAATAGAAATGTCTCCTGAAGTTTTATAAAAGAAAATTCCTCCTTGATTTTCATCCAACTTAAGTTATTACAGGGTAAAACAGAAATACTTTGAGAAAAATCCTGTTTCACATATAATAAAACATTTTCACTCAGATATAGAAGACAGAATAAAATCACACCCTAATGCAAGTTTCCAGATTGTGTTATACAGGTTAAATATTCCTTCTCTGAAATGCTTGGGACTAGAATTATTTCAAATTTCAGATTTTTTTTAAATTTTAGAATATTTGTATATACATAATATGATAACTTGGAAGCCAGATCCAAGTTTTTAAACATGAATTAACTTGTGCTTCATGTGCATCCTATAAACTGAAGGTAACTCTTTACAATATTTTTAGTAGTTGTAGGTTTTTGGCATGAAACAAAGTTCATATATGCTGAACCACTTTTGATTTGTCACATGAGGTCAGGTGTAGAATTCTCCACTATATGTAGCATCATATAAAAAGTTTCCAAGTTTCAGGTTTTGCAGCATTTTGAATTTGGGGTTTTGAGATTAGGGGTGTTCTCCCTGCGTACTCAGTATTGCCTGACAGCAAATGTTTAGACAAACAATCCTATTTAGATTCTAGTTTAATATCTGAATAAAGGTTTTTGTAATTTTTTTATTATACAGATTTTCACATATGGAAAAGTATGGCATCCTCCAGGAAAGGGTAGGCTGAGGAAGTTTAAAGTCCACAAAATTATCAACGTATTATTAATTAAGTTTTTCAACTCCACTGTAAGGAAGGTGACTGAAACTAAAAGCCATCATACAGAGAGATACCAAAAAAAAAAGTAAGAGAGAAAAAGACAAAACAAGGGAGATAATAGGCACTGTTGCCTCAGCTCTAAGTGCAGAATCATGTACCAGATTAAAGACAAAATTTCTGTATTCATTTTAACTCAGTAATGAACAGAAATTCCTCATGAACAAAAGCAAGCAAAGACCTGATTGGGTCTATTTCTGGATTTTTTTCACTAATACTAGAGCTAATGGGTTGACTCTGTTATGAAAAATCCTAGTTTGATAATGATGAGAGGTTCATCACAACAAAGAAAACCTATAAGAAGGAACTG
Source organism: Glaucomys volans (assembly GCA_020662805.1). NCBI lineage: Eukaryota > Metazoa > Chordata > Mammalia > Rodentia > Sciuridae > Glaucomys > Glaucomys volans. The sequence goes on along the minus strand of JAJEJO010000439.1, from coordinate 390,822 downwards.
AAATCTTCTAAGGCATCCTGATGAAAATTTTGCAGAAAAATTTGTAACCAAGTTCCAGGTCATCAAGTCATAAGCTCATTTGATGATTGAGAAAAGACCAATAATTTAAAAATTTGTAACATATCAGGTAAGCTTTTTCAAACTAGGGGTTTTAAGTTTGGTTTCATAATTTCAAATTTGAGTTTTGAATACTTAAGAGGTAGGTCTGTTTGAGAAGCCATGCTGCTCATAGCACCTTGATCAAACAATGTACTATTCTTTCCCTAAGAAAGGGACTGATTTCCTCATCATGTAACATTAGAAAAATGAGGAAGAATGGGTAGAGAGAACCAGTCTATGGTCTGATCTGGCAAACCAATCTGCCCCAGGAGGCTGAGAAAATTCTATGCATATGCTCATGGTAGAAGAAATGAGAAGTTACATTAACCTATCATCTAAACATGTGATGAGAATCTTTCCACGTTTTCCTTAGATTTGACCTTTCCTGGAACATTTAAAATATAATTCTTATAGCAATTAAATTGCACAAAAAAGCCAGGAACCCCTGATTTTGTCCTGTAACGATTTTGCCATAAATATAAGAAATCATGGATGTCATAGATCAGTTCATGACAGTTGGAATGAAGTTTCAGGGCCTCTCAAATTGCAAAGCATGCTGCAGTTATGATATTTTTGCTGCAATGAATGAATTTTACCTTCAGTCCCATTTAATTCTTGCTAACACTGTGATATAGGGCAAGTTACTTAGCTCTCAAACTCTTGCTTCCTTCTTTATAAAATGGTAATAACAATAATGCATGAAGCTGGTGTAACAATTAAGTGAGGTCACCCATGCAATGTTCTCAGCAAAAATCCAGACAATATCAAGCACCCCTAAGATATTAATAAAATGTTACTCATTTATGTTAATGGTACTGAATTTTTCTAAAAAGAAAAATATTTTCTCCTCTTTCATAAGTCCAACACTTATCAAACAAAAAATGCAAATGTAATGACTGTCACAAAAATTGAATTTCAAACTGTCAAAAAATAAATCTGGTACAGCCTCTTATGCATATTATTTCTGGTCGAATCCAGATTTTTAAAGGAAAAATAAAGACTGAATCAAATGACAAAAGAGAATTTCTATATATATATTTTAATCCCACTTTTCCCCCAATCAAAAGAGGCATCTTAAAGTTCTTGAGAGATCCCTTTTTGGTGCCATAGACCAAGTGACTAGAGGAATCAGGAAAACTGGATTGCAGGCATTGCGTTATATCTAATTATTCCTGTGACCGGGCCACTTCTATTTCTTCCTGTGTACAAAAGGGATTTGTAATGAATCCTAAAATCTACTTGGCTGCAAACACCTATTTTAGCTTAAATGATGACTCTAGAAGCTATGGGCACCCTCCCACCCAGAGGCACTTAGAAAAAAAAATTGTGATGATGGTATTTCTGAATTGAGCACCCAAATGGTCTAATAAAGGTGACTTTAGAGATACAATAAGCAAACTGCTATGCAGAAGTGCCACACAATGGAAGCCTGGCTAGGAAGGTTCTTTCACACCTCTGAGCATTTTAGAGTCCAAGAAGCACAGAAGCTGGAAGGATGCATTCCAAACTGGTTACAACATCCAGCTAGCTCAGTCTTGACCTTGAATGGGTGGCCTCTGACCATAAATCTTAGAAAGTTTAATATAACTTAGACAACTGAATCCTAAAAATAAGAAAAGCAGTTAGCTGTATTAGTGAGAAGCCAAGAAGATTCCTTTAAATCTCTTACATTCTCTTCCATTATTTTAACACGACACTAAAACCACTATCTATCCTTATTCTGTTGAACAACTATTTTTCTATCCTATTAACTTTCTCTCTCTTCCATCTTTGTCTATAGAGAGATATTCCTCTGGCTCCTAACTCAAAGAGAACCAAGAATATAGCTTTTCTAGAGATTTCCATGTTTCACATTTCAAATTTGTCTTAAATCAGAGTTTAGCAAATAAAATCACCTAAAATGCATTCATTCCTGCAGAGGGGACCAGTTTGGTGGGGGAAAAAGGACATGAGTTTATTTCCTCTGACTAGTATTTTACATTACTTACCAAACATGAACACATATTTAATATGGATGTTGAATCTTTAGGTTTTTCTGAAGTTAACAAAAAAATGTATTCCAGATCTTCGAAGTGAGAAAACTTCTGCTCCAGGTGAAATTCCTCGTCTAGGTCATTTCCTTTTTCATATTTAGATAGTGTGTTAAAACAGAGGTTGGCAAACCTTGGCCTGTAGGGCTGTATGGCTGCTTTTGTATTACAGAGTTCAGTAGTTGCAACAGAAACTGTGACCCACAAGACTGGATTTTTATTACCTAGCTCTTTATAACCTTTATGCTCAATGATTCTTTCTGTCTCTACTTTGATGTTTCCAAACTTAAAACACAAACACATGATTTCTTTTTTAAAAATGCTATAGTATTCTTGTTGAAGGATCATGTACTTTGGTTCACTTTTCAGATTCATGAGCTGAAAAACTTATTAATGCATTTAATCTGTATTGACTTTTTCTAATATTTATGCTAACAGAACAACATGAAAGTGTATTTCAGGGAAGGTATCATTAATCCAGGTAGAAGAAAATATAGAGATGGCATCTTAGCTGGGTTTATCTTTACACTAACATTAAAAAAAATAATAGCAAATGCTTTCTCTGGGTAGCTTCAAGTTGCAGTATCATTAGCAATACAGCAATTTTTCATGTTAGGGTAAACTTTATTAGAATGTGTTAGGTAGTGAGGTGATGCTGTGTGCTACATAGTAGCTGTTATAGCTGAAATTGGTTTGCAGTCAAGCTTCAACCTATTTGCTTTTAGAAAAAAATAACTTTAGCCACCCAACCATAGTAATAACTATTTTTCAAGTAGCATCGCATTCTATTTGCAGGATTATAAGTAAGACCCAGTACTGTGAGGAAGTTTTTCTACTGCATATAAAAGACAGTGCTTGTCTATACACTTGTTCAGATTGTTTAAGGTAATATAAGATCTTAGAACATGTATCAGATATTTATTCCTTCTTCATGTCTCCTCAGCCAGTTGACAATGGTTAGTCTAATGAGCATTGCCAGCTGACTTGGAAATTCTTGAATCATTTGACATCTGTTTAAAAACTGATGTTTCAGAGCTTCTTTCGGAATCACTGAGGTCATTATTTACATGATGTCTATGAATATTTAGGCTTTGAAAATGAAATAATAAGTTTCAAATAGAAGTTGTAAACCCCTTAGAATAATTGTTTCCTTTGTACTGATGATCAAATGTAGTGACACTTTGGCCCATTGCTTTATTTAGTCTTACTGTTTTCTTTATAATGACATTTGAAATAACATTAGAGCAGTCCAGAACATGGATTAAAGTAGATATCAAGAGCCCCCTCTACAGGGAAGCTGTGGCTCCTTATTCCATAGACCCTTGCTTCTTGTGTCTGTTGTTCCTTCTCCCAGTCTGTAAAATGTGTCCACCCTTCTCCAGCATGGGACATCTTTCTATTGGAAGCTAGCTTTCTTAGTTTACTCATTATATATAACGGCTACTTTGAGTGAATCCTCAATAGTAAACTGTATTTGCATGAGCTGAGTTAATCTTTGGAATCCTTTGTAGAGTATCCAAGAAAACAATGGAGGACCATTTTCTGAACACTTCTCTGTCTCAGACCTACTCAGTTCTTGAGTTGTTAGGGACTGCTGTTTTTGGTGACCTAAGTCATTACTGATACATTTTCAGATTCTAGAATCTAGTTGACTAACCCCTCCTCCATCTAATAAACTCCAAATTTGACGACTGCTTTCCATTCCCAACTTTCTTTTGACTGACCTTCTCAAGTGTATGGTGTGGCAGATGATTGAAGTGAGAACATTGAGGGACATTTTCAAGAGCCAGGAATTTGACCTTGTGGAGTGCCCACTATATAACCCATACACTTTGCACAAGTTCAAGTTAAAGCTTATTATATAAGTCTCATGAGCAGCTTTTAAGGCAAGTATGATTATTTCCAAATGAAAGTAAAGGAACTCAACAAGGTTTATTTTCTGAACAGCCAACAAATCTGGAACTCCAACATCAGCTTGAGTACGTCGTGTTTTAAGGTGTTTTTTTTCTAATCACCTGCCTGCCTTCCATGAGAGAGATAATATGCAAAGAATAGAGAGGTAAGGAATAAGTTTTATAAAACAGACTCAGAGACCAAGAGCCAGAAGAGATAACCAAGACAAAGAAACTTGCAATGATAGTAGTTGCCTCAAATCTGTAGGGTATGGGATTTCTTAGAGAAATATCACTTTTGTGGTTGTGGGTGCAGTGAGATTCTTGAAAGGACCTTGCTGCTGCCCTAACAGGCACATTTCAGTGTTCCTTTTTCTTCCCTTGTCCTCTGAGTCTGCAAGTATTACCCCTCAAGAACCCCGGAACTCTTCAGGGGAAATGGGGACACAACCCTCTCAAATACCCTTGAGTTTCTAAATTCTGTTTCATTTGGGAAAGAAAGGGGCCTGTAAAGTAGAGTGCTCTTTACTTACTGGGTCAACCAACTGAAGGTGGAATACTTATTTTTTCTAGATGGCATTTCTTTGATGTGTTTGGGTGCTATTGTGAGGAGCCAGCACTGAAGCTGTTTACCATGTTTCCTGAGGCAACCTTATGCAAAAGCTAGAGAATTTTAACAAGAGTCTTGACTTTCTCTGCACCTGGAGATTAATGTGCTAGTAAAAACTTTATGAACCCTTAATCATTCATAGCAAACATATCGGATCCTCTGAAGCTAAAAGCTTCAGCATTCATAATTAAGAGACAACAGAATAGGACCATGTAAATATGGAAATGGCTTCCCAGAAAATTTATGAACTTTTTCTTTTTCTTTATTTAAATTATGGGTACTTTAAGATTGAGCAGAAGCATACTTTGTTAGTTATAAAAAGATGAAACATAAGATTACAACCATTTCTAAGATGAGAATGAAATTTGAATGATAATTTGATGCTTGATTCTTTTGATATTTCATTCTCATCTTAAAAATGGGTGTAATTACTACTCTGAGTAGTCTTGCATAAATAGATTGTATCTCCATGTAAAGATATTATTTACTGCCACTATTAGTTGTATCCCCCACATATATTACCTTCTCCTTGAAAAAATATGTAGGCATACTAGGACAATGTGTCAAATAACTGGTTAACTTATTTCATTTAAATAAGAACATAATGAACCACATAGCTTAGCAGACATTTATTGTCTGGGTCCTGGGAGTTAGAAGTCTAAGATTAGGTGTCATCAGGGTTGATTCCTTTGGCATGCTGGGAGGATCTGTCTGTTCCAGGCCTCTCTCCTAGCTGCTGGTGGTTTGCTGGCAATCTCTGGTCATCCTTGGCTTCTGCTACCTTAGGTTGATGTCTGCCTTCATCTTTGCATGGCATTACACTGTTGGTCTGTGTCCAACCTGCCCCTCAGGACACCAGGCATATTGAGTTAGGGGAGCACCCTCTCCAGTATGACCTTATCTTAAGTGATTACAACTGCAGCGATCCATAACCAAGTAAGGTTACATACTGAGACATTGTGAGTTAGGACTTGATCATATGAATTTGGGAGAGACACATTAGAACCCCTAAGAGCTAGTACAGGTTTTTCTGTGATAACAAGTGACACTAACATTCCAGTTGTTGAAAATAACCAAAGTTTCTTTCTTTCTCAAATTCTACTGGGGATCCTGGTACAACTTCTGCAATTGCCAGGCTGTGGCCTCCATGTATCACATGGTCCCATGTTCTCCATGGTAACAGAACAGTGGAATATCTAGGACTATTCAAAAAACACTTGTGCATGGCTAAACTGTGGAACCAACCTAGATGACCTTCAGTAGATGAAAGGATAAAGAAATCATGGTATTTTATACACAATGGAATGTTACTCAGCCTTAAAGAAGAATGAAATTAAGGCATTTGCAGATAAATGGATGGAGTTGGAGAATATCATGCTCAGTGAGATAAGCCAATCTCAAAAAACCAAAGGCCAAATGTTCTTTCTGATAAGTAGATGCTGATTCATACTGGGGGTAAGATGCTGATTCATACTGGGGGTGGGGCAAGGGAAGAACCGAGGAACTTTGGATTGTGCAGAGGGGAGTGAGGGGAGGGGAGGGGTCCTGGGGGTGGGATAGATGGTGGAATGAGACAGACATTTTTACCCTTTGTATGTATGGGTATGATTGCACGATTATTGTGAATCTGCATTGGGTACAACCAGAGAAATGAAAAGTTGTGTTCCATTTGTGCACAATGAATAGAAATGCATTCTGCTGTCATGCATAACTAACTAGAACAAGTAATTAAAAACAACTTGTGCAAGGAAGTGACTTTGTATTCTTCTTAAATTTTATTGACTGAAATAAGTTACATTCCTCTCCTTAAATCAAATAGAGAAGGGCAATCTTTGTAGCAAGAAAGAGGAGAATCAGAAATATTGCTGAAAAGCAGAGTACCTTTAGCTAGATATCTTTATCATAGGATCATTTTAAGAAGTACTGGAGCCAGGTGTGGTGGCACATGCCTGTAGTGGTTTGGGAGGCTGAAGCAGAAGATCATGAGTTCAAAACCAGCCTCAGTAAAAGCAAGGTGCTAAGTCACTCAGTGAGACCCTGTCTACATAAAATACAAAACAGGACTGGGGATGTGGCTGAGTGGTCAAGTGTCATTGAGTTAAAGTCCCCAGTACAAAAAAATAAGAAGCAATGGACATGAATTATGCACTTATGAAAAGATTTCTAGTCAAGTGTTTATATAAGTTTGTTTTCCCAGGACTTGAGCTATTGAACCATTATTTAGTCTTTGTCTCAGGGTTCATTTCTCCCATGATAACGGAAGAAGCATCTATAAGAGTAAGTCATTCTAATTCCAATTATGGGAACTTTTATTGAAACAGTGATCACAATGCATGTGCCCAGTTCACTATGCTCCAGGGCTGAAAGAACATTTATGTAGCACTTTCTCTGATCTAACTTAGTTTTGTAGAAAGTGGCATCCCAGTGATAATGCACCAGGACTTTGCTCACACTAGGTTTTCAGCATGGGGTGCGGCGGGGGCACAAACACTCTCTTTACACTCCTCAGCCAGAAGGAATTCCAGGGTAAACATCCAACTTAACCCCTCTCTTCCAAAAGTTTCTCCCACTTCCTCTCCATCCCATCATCTGTTTATCTCCTTCAGGGAACTGAGTATGCACAAATATTTTACTTATGTCTTTGCTCATTTTTTCCATTCCTTGCTTTTTACTCACATCCCTGTTACCTCCCACTCAGAGTAAGTTCATGGAGTCAGATACCTGTCTCTGTCTTTTCACTGATAACTCCTTTTCAAGAATAACTGCCTGATCCTGAAGGAAATAATGTGTCAAATGAATAAGTATCATAAATATTGCATTTACAATAATAACATAATGGTGGAAAGCAGGAAATTGGAGATAATAGTTGTTGCTATTAAAGTGGGCGGAATGGGAAGTAGAACTTACAAAATAAACATTTATACCAGTTTCAAAACAAACTTGTTTTTCTTTCTTAGACTCCATAGCATGTATATTTTCTTGAGGTCTCTTGTGACAGCATACTGTTTCTTGAAAATTATGTTCATTTGCCTTATTTTCTGGAAACAATACATTTTATGCTCAAAAATGTATGTCTTGCAGACATAGCAGTTATTCCAAAAGGACCACCATTTAGAACTGATCCTCACAGTGTCTGTAATTTAGGGTAAATGAATTTGGGCAGAAACCATTACATTAAATGGTTCTTTCCTGAATTGATTGTAGTTTATATTTTGTTATTGATTTTTTTTTTTTTTTTTAGTGGAAATGAGCATCTATATTTAAGGGAACACCTTGATTAAATGATCTTTTAAAAGAAACAGCTGAATATTATTTGCTGTTTGACAATAAGAGACAAAAGTTTTCTTTGGCTTACTTTTTTCTGTAATAGTGAACAGTAATAGACACAGTTATAAAAAGATTCACTGACTGTCCAAAGAAAACAACTGATTAAAAATAGGGCTGGCCCAGCAGCACTGCCTGAGAATTGCCACGCATGGCTGCTCATAGGTGAGTTTAGGAAAATTGGTGGTCCTGGGGTTTCTAAGCTGTGAATGTCATTATGTCTTAACTTTTAACACATAATTATGACATGGTGGCATTGTGGGGAACTTGGCATGTGCTTTGCTTTCCTGCGATTTTTTATTTTGAAGCCACTTCTTGGCTATTACCTTAAGATATTCTGACATTGTCAAGGCTTCCTCTAACTTTAGACTCAGTGCTATTAAACTTTGCAGTGCTATTAAACTCATCGAGGTGAGTTCAGGTAAATGGCATCCCCTGAAGTTGTGCAATGTGGTGGCTAAATTTAGGTTGGAATGATCAAGATTGTGGGAAGCGAAACGCATTGAGTCTTCTACCTTGGTGACGTGTGTTCATATTTCAAGTTGTCCTCCCTGGGACTGGCTGTTCTCTTGGCTCCCGATGTGTGTTCACTGTTATCTGCTTTATCGTCGTCTGTCTCCATGCTGGGGCTGCGATGACTTCAGAGCGTCTCTTGTGGCAACTTTCCTAGGGTGCAGTGTCTGGTTGGCTTCGGTACAAAATACTATCTCTGCTTCTTACTCATTAGAGTCACTCTGCCCTGTTTCTAGTTATGAGCTGTTGTCATTGTGATGGATTTCCTGACCTTGAGAGGCTGTGGCAGCTGGGCTGATATCAGACTGTATTTTGTGTCTCTATTTTTTGACGGGATAAATGGTCTTTAATTACTGCTGGTTCTTCAACCTTGGGGAACACTTGCAGTGTTATCAGTTTTTATACTTGACAGTCTGAAAATATGGAGCCTTTGGCCATAATGTTTGCACTTAAAGCCTTGTGTTTATATGCTTTTTCAACTTTATACAATAAAGTTAGGTTAAAATTTCACAAATGTTTAAATTTACTCAAATTTACTACATTTAGCTCTGTGTTTAATTGTGGCAATAACTGATTTAAAAGTCACTATCTTTTCAATGATGAATGCCATAAGGTAGCACTGATATACAGAGGGACTAACAAGATTATTATTTATATTTTCATCAGTGAAAATAAGAATGCTTTAGGCAGAAACACACAATGAAAATTCTGATAATTTTCTAGAAGTGAAAGTGATCACAGTCAATATTCCTCTGGACTTGTATGGCCCAAGACCACACAATTGCGCCAATTATTTTCTATATGAATCAGATGAACTGAATAATTAATATTGTCCTTCAATTTTGTGATATGTTCTATTTTTTTACAGTTCATTGTTAGTGTCATATTCCGTATAGAGACACAATTTTAAGTAATGAAGTTTTAAAAATACTTTGTATCTTGTTCCTTGATTCAATTTCTTCACTGTTTCTGATATGAGAACATGCATATGAATTTAGGATTAGAAATTAGTTTTGTAGAAAATTTTATAAAGTGAGGGCTCTATTGGATATTCAATTCTTCAATATCCCTAAAACTTAGTCTAGTTCCAATAAGGACCAGAAACTTAGCAAACATTTGTTGAATATCATTTGCAGTAACGATTCAAAGTTATGTGTATCTTTCATTATCCGTGTTTATTTGTTTGATCCTTGTAACTTCTTTCTGAAAAATGTATATTAATGTCATAACTTCTATTTTTATTAGAGCACATAGTATATGTGCTTAATAGTAGCAAGAACTAAGTTCTGGTCTTGTCCTTCTTCTAAAAAATTGCTAGTAAGATACAAATTTAACAGGCACAGGTGTTTCCCAAACAAATCATCTAGGAAAATATTTTATAAAATAGATTCCTAGATGCCACCCTCCTTGATGTACTGCATTGGAATCTTCAGGAATATTTTGGAATGGAATGGAATATTTTCATTTCTCTAGGTGATTTCTATATAGCCAGACTGAAGACTCACATTTAGGGACTAATGGATTAGGCAGCTTCTGTTTTCTCAAGTCTAACTTTGTACAAGAATGGTATTTGTTTTCTGCTTTTAATTTGATAGACTGAACCATATCTACTAGTTGACAGAATGTTCTTTCTGGACAGTCCTTATTTAAAAAAATGTCTTGATAAATTATAGAATCACAAAATCTTAGAGCTGGAAGGAAACTGAAAGATGATTCATTTTATACCTTTGCTGTCAACAGAAATTCCCCCTTTCAGTATTATTTGCAGATGATCCCAGTCTCTCTAGATGTCAGACTTTTCTAAATTGAGGGGATTTAAGTTTCTTTATTTTAGGTTCCTCCCTTCCTCTACTGTGAAATTCTTGACCTTTTGTTCATATTTTGAGTTCCCATGAACACTGTTGAATCTGTCTGCTGGGCTCCTCATTTCTGTTTTTAAGTGAGCAAAAGACAGGCTTTCTCCATCCCAAGTGCACAAGCAAGTGAAGGGGCAACTTTAGAAGAGCAGTGTTGGTGAGTGGTAAGGAGAAATCATGCAGCACATGTGCAGAAGGGACTTTTAAACTAGTGTTGGAGGCAAGCATTTTGGGCATCAGAGGTTGTTGAGTGTGGCTGGACATTCAAGCAACACCCAGTAGTGATCCATGGTTTCTAGAAATTAGAACACGGTTACTTCTGCCAAGCTGAAATACTCTATGATTGCTCAAAAGATCTATGTTCTGTTTCCGTACATAGCTCTGGCATATAATAGGTTCCATTTACCATTGTCTTTTAAAACATTCTCAGGTAATCCAAACACCAGGAAATTCAGAGTTTGGTTAATTCAAGCACTACCTTTCACATCTAAATACACTGAGCTACGGAGTGCCAGCCAAAGGATTAACATATCACACTTATTAAAATCTCAACTTATTTTTGTCAACCCAGTGTTCCAAGTCAACATTTCCTAGTGTGATGCCATACTGATTATTTTAAAATGATACCTTCGTATCATTATATCATGCTTGTTTTATCTCTTTTTTTACATACCTTATAGTACCTATTGTTATAATCCTGAGGCCTGAGTGACTGCATAGTGGGTGCAAACTGAAATGGATAAACATGAAGGAACACAGGAAATTCATATGATATTGCATAATACACCAAGCAGCTTTGCATATTATCCACTTCACAAGCCATGCCTTCTCCTGTAGATGCCTCTGATGGAAAGAAAAAAGAAAACTCAGGATGAATGCTCAACAGCTGTCAATGTTAAATAATCCCTCAAAGCTGTGAGAGCCTTCATTTACTTTCAAGAGTTGTGACATATGGTCAGAAATGGCTTGAAGATTTATTGTGTCTTCTCTGTTGGATGAGATTCAAAATATACTTTAAGAAACCTTCCATCCCTCATCATCCTTGAAAAGATCCTTCAGAACTCATTGAGCATATAGAACACAGACAGAGAATGATGACATTCAGATGCCTAAAAATGACATGCTCTAATCAGGATTGCCAGCCTATCACAGAAAATTACTGGAAGGAAAATGCAAATTATCTACTGACACTACACTTTTAAACACTGACATCTCATTGACCTAAAGAAGCCACTGGTATAGATAGGATTTTTAAATTACTCTTCACCAATATTGTATTAGGATATTGGAAGGGAGATTTTAAAAGTGGTCATTCTGGTGATGGGAATGTGTCTCAGTGGTGGAGTGCTTGTCTCACCTGCCTGAGGCCCTGGGTTTGATCCTCAGCAGTATATACACAAAATAAAGAGATAAATAGATAAATAAACAAAATAAAAATAGAGTTCTTTTCAATTTTAATAATTTAATTTTAAAGTTAAAAAACTAAGAAACTCAAGTTTGTTAGTGGGTTCTAACTTCTATAAAGGTTTCAAGAGGAAAAATACACTTAAATTTTATAAAAATTGAAAAAGCTAAGGAAAAGAAAGGAAATGCTGAGCACATATCAATGATAGAACAGAAGAACAATCTGAGTAAAACAGGACAGTGAAAAGGGCACCTAACTTAAACTCTTCTGCGTGTAAGCAGAAATAATCAAGCCTACTGTGTAAATAGGAGAAAAGAATCAAAGCGAAATCCCCACAAAGCCACTTCCCTGGGACTGGGAGTGTCTCCTTGCACCTATGTCCTTCCCTTTTCTTCTCCTGCCCTCTGCCCCACTTCTGCTTTACTTTCCTGCGATTTGCCTCCTAAGGTTTCAAAAGACTGCTTAAAGCCTTCCAGACATATCGCAGTTTGTGTATAAATCATTTTATTTAGGAAATAGGACAATTTCTTTTATTTGACGTAGAATAAATTGTGCTCCAATTTCAGGTGCTTATGAAAAATGCATCCTTCCTCCTCCTGAATCTTGTGTTGCATAAATCACTCTGGTCATCACATTCTGGGTCAACTTTCAGATCAGAAATTAAATTATTTGATGGATAGTCTGTAATGATTTTAGCCAAATCCCTAAGTATCTGCTCCTTAAAATGGGAATGTTTTCTTTGCCACTGTGGTGCTCACTTGAAGAGGTATAGGAGATAATGTCTAAAGATATGTGTAGCCAGAATGGCTACCAACTCTCATCTGGTAGACCAGAAGACCAGGTGGAGGGGATTGTATTGAACCTTGGCAGAGCTGGGCGTGTGACCCTTTGGTTGTGCTGGATGCAGTTCAGATACAAGCACTGTTCCTGGAGTGCTCCAGTTACTAGATCTGCTTGAAAATAAAGGAAGCTTGTTGACTCAGGTTGCTGCTACGTCTGGGAGTTTATTGTAGACATCTCATTAGTAATTTCTGGCATGCCACTCTGTACCAATGTTGAACTTTGTTGATTGAAATAGAGACTATGTTAGGACCTGAATGACAATACCTCTAATTAACCTGAACCATACTCTGGAACGCCCTTTTGAGATAATGTTGCCTTGTGAAGAAAATGCTATAGGTTTTTGTCTTTTACGGTAATAACTGAAGGACAACCATCCACAAACATTCTCCCATGAATCCTTAAACAAACCAATTTTTTTTTTTTCAAAAACATTACTTCAGGTTTTTACCTTGACTTTTCTTTTATCTCCCCCACTTTGCCTGGATGAATCCTCACAATTTTGCTTCTGTCACATTCCTGACCACCTCCTGTAAACTAGTTGACTAGGTATGCTCTGCTTCAGCCTTTACTTGCTGTCACATATATAATATAATATAGAACTTTTTTTTTTTTTTTGTGTGCGCTCATTTGTCAGCAGCCTTCTCAGGTGGTATGCAAGCTGTGTGTGAGGACCGAGACTTTGTGTAGCTTGTGGAATGTTCTATTTCCAGGACCCCAAACCATCCCTGATGCTTCATCATGATTAGTCAATAGTTATTGAATGACTTTTAATGAATGAGTCTAGGAGTTAGGACCATCTATATTGCTTATCTATAGAACAGTTATGTTTTTGAAAAAAAATTGATACTGTTTGTGGTTTTCTGTTTGTCCTGTTTGATGAGCATGGTTGTATGCCTAGGAGGATATGTATTGAGCATCTAGCTGGTTGTTGTGGTGTAATTTTAAAGTGATAGGTGTAGTCCTAGTGTCCAAAGAGTATGTAAACCAGTCAAGGATTGGGTGTGCAAATGGAGGAGTGGATGAAATGAAGAAAGGATGGGGCTTATGCTGGAGGGCCCGACTAGGCTTTGATTCTTAGATGCTTGTAAAACAATACCATGGATGGAACATCAGTGATTTCACTGTCATCAATTATAATTTACCTTTTAATATTGATTGAGAGTTCTCATTATGTCCTATAATATAATCCAAATTTGCTGTATGACATCATACAAAATAAACTTTTGAAAAGGCATATTATCCCTATTTTACTGGGAAAGAAAGGGAAATCAAAGAGATAAAATAATTTCTTAATGTTTTACAGCTGTCCAGATGCAGAGTTAGGGTTCACATTCTTATTTTCTAAATCCAAGTCATGAATATTTTGTATGTATGTGGACACTTTTAAGTGCATTTCCACATATATAGAAGTTGTTTTTCTTCCTGCTTGCTCATTGACTTTCAAGCAAAATATGTAAACCCCTTGTCTTTCTGCATGAGATTGACCTTGAGTTAACTCTCTACCTCTGATACCCAGATGACTTCATGAGGGTGGTATACCCACTGAGCTACTAGGCATAGGAAGTACTGTTGTTTCTCTCTTGACCACTTATTGGTCAATTGCATAGATGCTGAGAGGAATGGTAAGTGAATTATAAAGTAATTCTACCACAATTTGAGCCTTCCACAATCTGGTGATTTATAAATAGCATGTCCCATGACGATGCCCTGAAAGCAATGCTTATGAGATTGTTAAAGTAGATTTGGATGGCCTTGGGGCATGAGCCTTATAGCCAGGTTGATTCTCACACAGGCTGATAAGTGTCTGGTTTTCTTGTTATCTGAGGAATCTGGTGGGTTGCTGTAGAGAATCCTGCCATAGGGTATCTGCTGCTTCCCTGTTGGCAAATAGTGATTTTTGTTCTGGAACCTTCTAAGTGTCTGACACTAACTAGTCAAGACTCATGGTAATCTTGTGAGCCTGAACGTTTAGTCGAACCTGAGATCCCTTGAGGCGAGTGATAGAAAGTTAAACTTCTGTGTTTCCACATATTTGACAGGTATCTTCATAAATTACCATTGATGTCAATGGACATTGGCCTGTATTAGATGTATTTTGGGCTTTGAAGTTACAGATTTTGTTTGCATTAGTTTACCTGCTACAATCAAGCATAGGCCTCAAAGTCGCACATTTCTTCTATTTATCCCCATGCTTCACATGAGACTACTGAATGTCATTTCTTCCAGAAAGAGAGTGACACATTCATTGTGGTTAAGTTTCCCCATAGTGCCTGAAGATTTAATTTGCTTATATATCTTATTGTAAAGAAGAAGCAAATTGTAATCCTGAGTTGGGGACTGGAGTTGGAAAGAAATATTTTAAAAATTATTTTTAAAAGTTAATTAGCTTCCCATAATACTGTAATGTTTTTAAAAAATATAAAGAATGTTATTCAGATTCTCAGCAGTCAGAACGAACTAAAATATGAGTGTGATATTCAGCAATGCACACAGCACTAGAGAAAAGCAAGCACCATATACAGGTCAACAGAAAAATGACTTTTTGTTAAACTCACAGAAACATTAATACCTAAAGTAAACTATCGGGGACAATTTCAAATTAATGCAATTGCATTGTGCAGGGATAGGGCAGTTTCATTAGATTAAATGGAAATTAAAGTTTGGCCTGGTTGTTGTAAATTATCAAAGAAAACAATTGTAACTTTTAACTACCTCAATATTTCATTGCCAGCGACACTAATTAGACCTTTTTAAATTTTGGTCCTTGCTTTTTTTAGAGGGCAGAGTTTTTAGCATAGTTCTTTACTTCAAATTGGTTCCTTTCTGTTGCTAATCACTCATAAATTATATCATTCTTAAAGACATTTGAAAAAATATAAAAATGACTAGATTTTGCAGTGCACATCTTTATCTAAGACTAACAAAAAATATAACTCTCTATATATTGACATATAAATTGATGTTATATATTTTAGTAAAAAATAAATATAAGGTCATTAATTTTAAGCTTAATTTATTCCACTTTTTTTCTTATTTTATGTTATTTTAAAAATATAAAGTGATTTTTGTGTGTGTCATTGTTACATTGGTGTATAAATTTTAAGGCTTGCATAGACTTATATAATCACTAACCCTAACCCTAACCCTAATCACTATCATATTCAGAGTGTAGAACTAGGTAAAAGTCCTTTGGCAGCTATCTAAGTCCTTACTGAATTTTCCCCTGTCTTTACCTTGGTCTTTGATTGTCTTAACAGGGACACACAGAACAAAGGCTTTTCAATTTTATGAAGCCCTGTATATATTTCTCCTTTGTGGATCTTGCTTTTGGTGTCATGACTTTGCCTAACTCCAGGTCACCAAAATTTTCTCCTGTGTATTCTTTTCAATGTTTTGTGGTTATGTATTTTATGTTTGTGTCTGTAATTGACTTTATCATGCATAGTGTAAATTTTAATAAATTTTTTTCGCATGTGGATGTGCTGTTGTCCCAAATCACTTACTGAAGAGGTGATCCTTACTCTCTCAAATTACATTTGTATTTTGTCAAAAATCCAATGGCCATATGGGGTGGATTTATTTCGGAGTTCACTATACTATGTTCAGTTGGTCAGTATGTGTATTCTTCCATTAATTCCACAAAAATTTGTTTTCTCCA
The DNA here is from genome assembly GCA_020662805.1 of Glaucomys volans. NCBI lineage: Eukaryota > Metazoa > Chordata > Mammalia > Rodentia > Sciuridae > Glaucomys > Glaucomys volans. The sequence continues at coordinate 374,592 of JAJEJO010000439.1, read as the reverse complement.
GTTTGTAGGAAAGTTGAAGTAGAAAGTGTAACTCTTCTACTTATGTTCTTTCTTACAAATATTTTAAACACTTCTAGACCCTTTGTTTCCTATACAGCTTTTAGAATCACCTCATCAGTCTCAACAAAAAATAAAATCCTATAGTATTTTTTTGTTTTTTTTTTTTTTACTTATTACACTGTCTTTGATTACTCAGGACAGTGTTTTAATCTTTCTATATTAACTAAGATGGTAGCTGTAGGATTTTTGTGGATGTATTAGGTTAAATAAGTTCTCTTTTATTTTTTGTTTGTTGACAGTTTCGTTTCCTTATTAATGAATATTGGGTTTTATCAACTTTTTTTTGAATCAGTTGAAATGATCATAAGGGCTTTCTTTTTGAATTGATAATATGATAAATTATATAGATTTATTTTCAGATATTTGCCTGGCCTTGCATTACCAGGATAAAAGCTTGGTTGTGATTTTTCTTTTGACTTTCAATTTGCAACATTTTTGTTGAGAATTTTTGCATCTAAGTTCATGAGGGATC
>JAJEJO010000439.1:346815-373960 GCA_020662805.1 Glaucomys volans | reverse complement strand
TGTATAAAAATGAAGTTATTTCTTCAAATATTTGCTAAAAATCGCCAGAAAACTATCTAGACCTTGAGACCCACCCCCCAGTTAATCTCTTTAATACATGTAGTGTCATAAATGTTATTCCTTTTAGCTTTATTTTTTTTTTTTTTGCTTTTGAGAAATTGGTCCATTTTAACTAGATTGTTGGATTTCCATGTACAGAATTATTCACATTTTACCTTGTTACCCTTTTAGCGCCTGCTGAGTTTATAGAAATGTGCTTTTTCACTCCTGTTATTGGTACTTTCTGTCTTCTCTCCAAAAGTTTATCAACTTGGTTGATCTTTTAAAATAATCAACTTTTGATTTATTGATCTCTTCTATTTTTTCCAATTCTCTTGATTTAAAAATTTTATCTTTATTTTCTTTCTTCTACATTTTGTGTTTATTTTGCTCTTTTTTTTTTTTTTCCCCTAAGTAGTTGAGGTAGAAACATTGAGGCCTTCTTTGGTAACATAAGCATTTAATGCTCTACATTTCTTCTTATATTTTAACTGCATTTCACAAATTTTGAACTATTTCCATTTTGATTCAGTTTAACATATTTTCTAATCCCCCTTGATTTTTTTTCTTTGTTCCACAGAGTATTTAGAAATGTGTTGTTGACTTAACCAATGTGTGAGGGAAATTTTATGTTTTTTTTCTGTTAATGATTTCTAGTTTAATTCAATTATGCTCAGAGAACATGCTGTGTATGATGGTCATGATTTAAAATCTGTTATTGTTTGTTTGATGAGTGAGGATATGGTCTGTCCTGGGGATGTTCCCAGTACATGTGAGTACAAGATACATTCTGCTGTTGTTGTGTTCAACAAGCTATACTTGTCAGTTAGATTTAGTTGATTGATGGTAATTTTCATTTCTTCTCAATCCTTACTGAATTTCTAGCTACCTGTTCTCTCTGTTACTGTCAGAGGAATATTGACATTTTCATCTGTATTTGTAGATTTAGCTATTTCTCTTCTGAGTACTGTGGTTTTGATGTTATGTACTTGGCTCTGTTATTTTGTGTGTATAAGTCTTCACAGTGACTTGACCTTTCACATTATGAAATGGTGTCTCTTTAATGTCTGTTCCTATGCAAATGAGGCTTTCTTTATTCTTCATATACAAACCAATTTTCTATTTCAACCTGAACATTGTGAATATTACATGAATCTCTATGTCTTGTTTAAATTTTGTGGTCACCGTGGATATTTCTGTCTCAGTACTCAGATAAGCTGGTTAGGTTTAGGCCACAATTTTCAACCTACTTCCTGTGGGTTGTGGCCCCAGTGTATTTCAGCTTTGAATTTTTTACAGTATTATGTAGATCTGCCCCATGTGGACACCACCCAAGGGCCAGATTTTGCTGTGTGATGGATGTTTTCTGAGATTTGGGGTGCCTTGAAGATTTAATCTATATATGTTACAACTATGGGGGAGCCCAGGTGTTCATAAAAAGTTTCAATTCCCTTCTTCAATGTCCTCTATCCATTATTTCCTTCAGAAATTTCTAGTTCATTGAGACTTTTCTTTCCTCTGACTAGTATCTTTGATTCTTTCATTACCTCTCTCTGCCATGCAATTCTCCAGTTGTGCCCATAATTGGGCCATGCCTTGGGAGTGCAGAGAGGAAACACAGCAAGCTTAGACTTAGCCTCTTGGAACCCCAGTGTATTGAGTTCAGCCCATGGTATGGTATTTTGAGTGCTAGTTGTCTTCTCTACTCTGATCTACTTACTTTTCAGAGTTCTCAAATACCTACTCCTTCTAGTCTATGCAGATTTTGTAGCTGAATTCAGTGGGTTTTATGGTAGAAGGTGTTTATTCCATCTTTTTGGTGGAGTGGAAGTTTTTGCCCCCCATATTTTGAAACCTCTTAATCATGATGCTGCTGATCAATCAGTGTGATTTAAATTAGCATGTAGAATGCAATGATGATTGAGACATGTCAGAATGTAAAAGCATGAACATCTCATTCAGTGACTGATGTAAATGGAGAAGGGATGAGAGACCATTGTTTGAATTTCTTACAGACTACTTTAAAGTACTGACAATAATTAAAGTTCTATTAGTTTTAACTTGTGGTGTATAAAAAACAAACATTTCCTGCTGAATGAAACTGTACCGATAGTACCTTAATTATGTTTCATCTGTGTTCCATTACTCTGGGCTAGAGTCAGTGTGCTTTAGTAGGAACTAACAAAACCTTATATCTGTGAAACCCTAAAAACGTGGTGAGCTTGGAGTTGGATGCCAACTCAATCACATGTTTTGCTTTAACCAAATATGCAAAGAAAGGCAATGATCCATGTGGCTTTTGCAAGGGAAAGTAACCTGTTGAACTGTTCTTTCACCATGTTCAACAGAGTACTTAGGGAGAAAGAGATTAATTCATTTTTAATGCTAGGAAAATACAGTCATTAAAAAGCAGATAATATAAAATGCCAGAAATGCTTTTAACATCACAAGAAGTGCACTTCTTTCTTAAATAGCTTGCTGCTTTTGGAGATCTAGATATGCTGAGGTATTAAATATTAAAATAGAGGTTGCTTTTTAAAATGCAGTGTTTCTTATCAGGAAAAAAAACAGTTTGAACAAGGCTTTCTGTTGTATAATTCATAATATTGCTAATAAGATAGTCCAGAAGAATTATTTGTTATGCTTTTGAGAATGACTAGGATTTTTCTTTTAGGGGAGAGTATTCCCTTGTTCATGTCCTCTTAAATATATATGAGTATGGCTAAATTATATGGGATAGTCACCTGGCATATTCTCATATTAATTCTTTTATCTTTTATGGGAAAATAAAATCAAACAGGATATTAGCAGGAATTTTGCTGCCTTGAGCATTCTGATGAGTGAGCAATACCTTTTAAACCATTGATGTAATAGAAAATTAAATGTTAGAAGAATGTGCTTCTGAGTTCTATGATTTTCTGCAATAGAAATGAGTATTCATCTATGCATTAATATATTGGTAAATATCCAAACAATATAGATATTGCCATTTATCTTAAAACCATTGCTCGTGTCTTGATTTCTCCCATGCTCTGTCATCCCCTGGTGTATGAGTGGCTTTTTCTGGGAGGGACAAGCAGTAGGCAGTTAACCATCCCTTTCAAATCACAATTCCACTCCAGTGTTTTGTATGCTGTGTCAGTTTAGAAGGAAGTACGTTTTCTATAAAAATCATCCATAAGTTTTGACTACATCACGCTTGAAGTACCTTCATGGAGAAATTACCTACGTGGATTATTGAACTATCTTGATGAATAAAGTTCCTAAAACACAACCCAAAACTTGGCATTTCTATCACTAAATAGCTACAGCATGTGAAAAAATAGAAGTAACATTTCAAGGCAAGATGGTACTTCTCTTGCTTTATCATATTATCTCTTTCAAACTGGTTACCCTATATGAGCTGATGACTGTATTTTTCAAAGACATCAAATCTTTTATTGTGATCTCTTATATAAGGTGCATATATAAAGAAAAGATAAAAATGTAGTGGGTATCTAAATATGAATAAATGATTATGAAATATGATAATTTTCCCAAGGTCTACTCCATTAATGTAGAGAAAATTTTAGAATCTAAAGGTCTTCCCATCAGCATGATGTAACAATCCACTTGGGTTTCTAAATTAGCTGTAATCAATGTTCACTGTGATATAGTAACTACAAGGACCATATTTAGTTAATCTGAGTTGAGTTTTGATGATTAACATCATACTTTTCCTCTTACTAGCTATAAATATTATTGGGAAATGTGTGATTCATTTCCAATGGTTTCATATTTAGCATTACTTTTATTAAAACATTTTTTATTTATGAAAAGCATTATGTTATTTTAGAGTATCACAGATTTGAAAACAATAATTTTTGTTGAGAAATAGAAGACATTTTTACAAACCGAACAAAAGATTGAATCAGTTCATTAAAAGCTTTAGTTACCATACTCTTACGGCATCATAACTGTTACGTCCATGAATGGTGGGAATGAAGATTCCCGTTGATGTTGTAGGTGTCAGGGCTATGGTTATGTGTAGAGACATTGCTAAGCAATTTATGTTTTGTAATTCTCTGGTTTGGGCTGATAATGACATATTTTCAGGAATTTAAACAAGTTTTCATGTTTCCAAAGAAAATTTACAAGAGAACAACTGGGATAGGAAGTTCCTAGAGCATATTAGAGACCAGCAAAATCCAGTTAACTCTCATAAGTAAATAGTGCACAAGGAAATTATTTGTTTTCTTTCTTAAAATAAGGATGTAATCAGAAGAGCATTTGGAAATGTGCATATAATTTATAAGACTGAGAATTGATTCCTTTAAAGGACATTTTTCTTGTACTGACCTAGAAATAGAAATATAAGTAAAGTCTGACTTATTTTCTGCATGAAGTTATTTTTCTCCAAGGATGTTGGTATTTGAGATTTCCTTTAATTACTTCTTCCTTAACTATTTGTTTCTTAGACACAGAGTAAGTACAGGCTTAACAGCAGGTGTTCTTTTTAATATAAGGAAAAGTGTATGAAGCTTTTTAATCTTAACATACTGCTGTATATGAACTGCTTGTTTAAAATTATTAACATAATAATTTAATGGTATTTAGATTGTCTTTTTATAAATATATTTTTTCTTACATAGTTTTCTACATGGTGATTTTTAGAGTAGCTGTAACATAGTTATTGAATATTTTAGGGACATTTATTCTGAACTGGACCTCAAGAAGAATTGAATCTGTCCAAGAAATGATTTCACTCCTTAGAAAGTTCAACTTAGCAATTAAAGAATCAAATAATATTAGATGATTGAGACAAAGACAGTGAACCCTTCTGTCAGGGTTGCATTGGCACAGATGTAGTTTGCCAAGCAAATCTCAGCATCTTCACGGTTGCCTAAGTAAATGCTGGAGATAAGGAATCATTATTCAAAATAATCCTCAGTCCTTAGAGTGTGTATCTGAAAGAGAATTTGAGGGTGACATCACATGGGATTGGCACTGAAAGATATGGTAAAGGTGATATGAGGGAGTTTTTCTAGGAAAAGAAAGGGCATTCAGAACATGATTTGTCTTTATGAAGTATACCTGAAATATAAAAGAGGACCCTCCAGAACTTATCAAAACTATACACTCCAACGTATTCCATTGGTGCTTTAAAGAACAAATAACACTGTCAGTAGTAATCTTGGAAATACCTCCAAAGGCTACCAAATCATAGGTATGTTGGACCTTTCAGAGATAGGAAAATAGAAACAAAGTTCTTTAACTGTCTACAAAGATGTACTCAGAAAGGAAGAATTTCCTTGCAGGACTGTAGCTTAAGCTATTAGAGTGAAGAAACCATAAAGAATTGTTTGTCTGGAGGCTGGTTGGACCAGATGACATATAGACTTTGAAGGACAGACTTTGCAACCAGAATAAAACTACCTCGTGCTTCAAAAGAACACATCTGCTTGGAAGAGGGGTAGAATAGCATTATATGTCAGAAACTTATTACAGATTTAAAAAAAAAAATATGTATGTGAATTTGGTAGATTTCAAGAACCATTGTCCAAACATGATAGGTTCAAACTTCAGTGGTGATCTCAGCTTGACAGATGTGGAAGATTGAAGTTCTGACGTTGGGAAAAAAAAAAAACAACAAAAAAACTTGCAAGCAGAAAAACTGGGATAAGCAACATTGGAAGTGAGAAATGTATTAACATCTTTATAGAGAAAGCATAAAATCCAGAGTATGAGGTTACAGAAAACACAAGGAGGATCTGGGAAGTTCAAGGTAAAAGAGAAGTTTCTAGTAATTAGGACTGTTCATAATGGGGTGGAGAATCTTGTCAGACAGTGAGTCACCGTCATGGAATTTTTCACCATTGCTTTACTGGGAAGTTGGGGAGGGCTGATTAGTATCAATAGTTAGAAGATGAAATTCAGCAAACGGTTTTCAATTATCTACTTTGTGCTTGGAGGTGCTTCACCTCTAGGATCCTTTGCCATCAGCCATTCTGTGATTTGGGAGATCATTGTGAGAGAAGGTTCATGTGGAAAGTGGAATACTGAATGAGCAGTTTTCACACAGCATGGTCTCCTGGACTAAGTGGTTTATTTCCCATGGAGAATGAGACAGAGAGGCAGCCAGGGCTAAATTTCTCTGGTTTACTTTATTTTGGAAACAGAAATAAATATATCATGCTTACGAAGGTAGTATCTGTGAAGTCACTACTGAAAATTGAATTTACAACAAAAGCAAGATAAGAATTGCATTTTGGAAACATTGATAAGTGAATGTCAAATCATACATTTCTTATGAGACAATTTGGTTACTTTGGCATTGTGGGCATTATTCCTCATTTCTCATAAGCAGTGTTCCTTTCATTTCCACCTGTGGCTTTTGTCATTGTGTCTCCAAAGGACATGAATGCTTAAGTGAAAATTAATTAGCATTAAATTGTAAAATATACACACTGATTGAGGGGGAGTACATTTCTTTACTGTTGTTCTCAATGCAATATAGAAAGATAACATGGCTGTCCCTTAGAATTCTTTAAAGGATAGAATTTTGAAACATTTCATTAAATTTAGTGGTTCTTATTATCCTGCTTGTATTTTCTATTTTCAAGTAACGAAAACTGATGAAATGTAAGCTGTATACTCTAAACAGGGATGTTTACCCTAAATGTTTCTTTAACAAGCAGGTATGGATACAAGAACGTGGGATTTTTTTTTAATAACAGCTTTGTATATAATTCACACAAAATACAATCCACGATTGAAGTATACAATACTGTGATTTTTTAGTGTATTCACTAAATTATGCTTTATCATTATCTAATTTTAGAACATTTCCCTCACCTCTAAAGAAACCCCATGTCCATTAGTAATCACACCCAATTACTCCTTCCCCTACCTCCTTGCTACCACTAATCTGCTATCTCTGTAAATTTGTCTGTTCTTTCTATTTCATATAAAATGCACTTTTTCATTTCATTCATGCTGTAGTACAGTTAGAACTTCATCCCTTTTTATATTGCCTACAATATTCTATTGCATGTATGTTTGTAATTTATCAAGTCTTCAGCTGACAAATATTTGGGTTGTTTCCATTCTTTTGCTACTACAAATAATGCTGCTGTGAATGTGTTTATGTGGACACATGGTTTTTTTCTCTTGGGTATATACTTAGGAATGGTATTGCTGGGTAATATGGTAATTCTATGCTTATCTGTTAGAGAAATGACCAGCCTCTTTCCCAAAGCATCTTTGCCATCTTACTGCGTTTACTAGCAAGTGCTGAGATCCAAATTTCCATGTTTTCGTAATCGTTTGTTATTGTTTGTTCTTCTGCTTATAGCCATCCTGATGTTTACAAATTGGTATCTTTTTGTAGATTTGATGTGCATTTCTGATGGCTAATGATGTTGATCTTTTCATATACATGTTGATTATTTGTATCTCTTCTTTGGAGGCATGTCTACTCAGATCCTTGGCCCATATTCAAATTGGGTGATGCATCTTTTTATTGATAAGTTTATATATTATATGTATGGATTGTTTATACATTTTGAATATGAGCACTTAATAGTTTTATGAACTAGAAATATGTCCTCCCATTCTGTGAGTTATCTTTTCATTTTCTTGATGCTATTCTTTGCTGCACAAAATATTAAATTGTTTGATGAGCTCCTTGATTTATCTATTTTTTTCTTTTACAAGTAAGGCACTTAGTGTTTTTTCTAAGAAACTACTGACTAGGCTAGTGCCCTGGATTTTTACTCTTAGGTTTTCTTCTAAGAGTTTTATATTTATGTCCTATATTTATATCTCAGATGCTATAGATACATCATTTGAAATGACTGTGTATTTTATGATCAGGCATCAGTTTCCTTCTATGCAGATGACCAGCTGTGTTGGTACTTGTTGAATGTACTGTACTTTCCTCTCTAAGTGACCGTGGCACCATTGGCCACATGGGAATGGATTTATTTCTAGACTCAGTTCTTTCCTATTATTGTCCTGTCTATCTCCTATCAGGTCCATGTTGTCTCAATTACGAAGGTTTTGTAGTATGCTTCTGAAATTGTGAAGTGTGAATCCTCAGCATAGTTTTTATAAAGATCATTTGGGCTATTTGAATTCCCTTGCATTTGGATTGCCTTGAATTTTAAAGTCAATTCATTAATTTTTACAAAAAGCCGCTGGGATTTTGATAGGAATTGCATTTTCAGTCTTTGGATCAATGTTGTTTGAGTACTGACATCTCCATGTAATTAAGTCTAGACATCCATGAAATCTTGTTCCTTTTATTTTGGTCTTTATTTTCTTTCAATGTTTTATAGTTTACAGTGTACGAGTCTTACATATTCTGTTGTTACATTTACTCCCAAGTATGTCATTCTTAATTTCATTTTTAGGTTTTATTTTTAGTGTACATAAGATTTTGTATGTCAATTTTGTAGCCGGCTACTCTGTGGAACTCATTTATTAGCCGGTTTGTTTAATGGATGCCTTAGGATTTTTCTATACACAACATCATGCATCTTTTATAAGAGATATCTTTATTTTTTCTTTCCAATTTGGATCCCTTTGATTGCTTTTTCTTAATTGTTCTACATTAGTGTGATTTAAAAAGAATTAATTCACTAAAGGTAAGATGGAATCTAATTGGTTGCACTCTCCTTTAGTTAATTTGAAAGTTTATTCATAAGAGTATCCTAGAATAAACCACAATGAAGTTTTTATGAATCAAATCAAAATTAACCTCTGTCTTCAGGAAATAAAATTAAATTTAGAGGCATATCAGTTTCAGTACACAGCAGCCCCCCTTTGTCTGTGGAGGATGCATTCCACAACTCCCAGTGGATGACAGAGACCATGAATGGTCCTGAACACTGAAATACTGCGGCACCTGATTTGATAACCGAGAAGCTGCTTGGTGACTGGTGGGTGGATAGGCTGTGCACTTGGATATGCTGGACAAAGGGATGAGTCACACCATGGTTGTCCAGAGTGGGACATGCAAGATCCAATCACTCTACTCAGAACCACGTGTAATTACAAACTTATGTTTATTTCTGGAATTTTCCATTTAATGTTTTTGTGCTGTACTTGACCATGGGTAACTGAAACCACAGAAAGAGGTTTCTGGGGGAAGGAGGGGACTACTGTACCTGATTCATAAACCTAAATCAATGGCTAAGAAATCACTTGCTCAGAAATAGAAAACAAAACCATAAAAACAAAATGACATAAAATGTTTATAATATACTGAGATTCATATAAAGGGTCACTTTTGATGTACATATGAACACTCAAATGAGCATAAACTTTATTCAGGTAGTTTTAAAATACCAATTTTTAGAGTAAATCGTAGACACCAAATTGGGATGTATGCAACAATGAATATGTTGCAAATGCCTTTATAATAATCAAGTAATATTTAGTCTCATTTTGCCTAATTTAAAATATAGAGGTTTTCTAATTCAATTTAAATTTTTTCATTTGATTCAGTTTTGAAACATTCTGACTTTGCAGCCTCTAACCATTTGTTTGTATTTGAAAATACAAGAATGCATATCAGGAGACCACAGATATGACCAAGAGCCCAAGGATGTGGTTCAGGGATTGCTCCAACTTTATAATTTTCAGCCTTATAAAAAGAGGCGGTCCTCGCATTTACTACCAGAATGGACTTCAGAAACTCTATGCTATGTGATATGAGCCAAGCAAAAAGAGAAGTGTTGCATGATCTCACTTGTATATGGAATCTTTAGTTTTTAAGTCAGATATCTGGAGATGGAGAATAAATGGTGGTTACCAAGTTCAGGGTGAGAGGAGGAAAAGGGGAGGGGAAGGTCACAGGATGCCAAGTAGCAAATATTTAGGATGAACAAGGCTAATGGTCTAATGTACAACACAAGGACTGTAATTAATAACAGTGTATTATATTCAGGAGGTTGCCACAAAGAACATAGCTGCTCTTACTTTAGGGAAAAGGGGGTAACTATGTGAAATGAGAGATATACTAAGTTTTTCTAACATAATAACCATGTTACTAAATAGATAACTTATAACATCATGTCTATACCTTAAATGTAAACAATAATTTTTTTTTTTTTGTGTGTGTGTGTGTGTGTAAGTGTGTGTTGGTGGTGGGGATTGAACCCAGGACCTTACCACTGAGCTACATCCTGAGCCCATAAAATTTACTTTTTAACCAAAGAGCCCAAGAATTCGGCTTGGTATATCCATCATGAATAGGCATTCATTCTATAGCCAGTTGGAGATTGCCGGACGGGCCATTTTATATACAAGCAGAGGTTGTTTGTATTTTGTAATACTGACAACTCTTTTATTAAATATGTCTTTAATGTGTAAATTTAATTTTTCATTTTAGCAAATACAATAAAATTCATTTATTTTTATTTCTCATCATGAAATCTTGGAGCCCTGCTGTCATGGTTTAGATTAGATGCTCCACAAAAGCTCAGGTGCAAGACAATGCAAGAACACGTAGAGGTCAGATGATTGGTTATGAGAGCCTTAACCTCATCATTGCATTAACCCCTGATAGACATTAATTAAGTGGTGACTGTAGGCAGATAGTGTATGACTGGAGGAGTTGGGTCATTGGGAGCGTGCCTTTGGGGTTTATATTTTGTCTGTGAGGGGAGCTTGCTTTCACTCTGCTTCTTGGCATCTTGTTCTGAGCCTTCTTCCTCTGCCTCACCCTTCCACCATGATGTTCTGCCTTGCATCTGTCCCTGAGGAATGGAATTGGCCATTTATGGACAAAGACCTCTGAAACTGTGAGCCCCCAAATAAACTTTTCCTCCTCTAGTTGTTCTTGTCAGGTTCTTTGGTCACAGCAGTGAAAAAACTAACTAAAACACCTGCCTTTTATCAGGTTTCTTCATTTTATGAGACACCAGACAAACAGCTTTAGGTTCTCCACTAAATCACTATATGGTTATTGTCCTTTCTTAGGTATGTGATATGATCACCACTATGAAATATGTTAGTAAATAACAATGTAGCAGTTGTGCTTTAGACAAAAGGTGTACTGACTGGTTCATTAGAATTCATGTTGTGATAAATAATAAGTCATGAGTTATTGTCTAGAGCTTGGAACTCTCTGTCTAGTTTTCACCCTGATTCGAGAATTTTCATCCATGCATGCATCCATCCATCCATCCATCCATCAATCCATCCATCCTTCCTTCCTTCCTTCTATCTGCCCATCCATCCATACAATGATATTTAAGACCTTTAATCATAAAATTCTAATCTGCATGCAAGCCCTATTCAATATTACAAATAATTCTAACCTGCAGTAATTGTATTTTAAAATTGAACTGATACACCCAAATTTGTTAGGGTTAACCTATATGTTTTTAGTATGATTCAGCAATTAATAAGATACCTTGAATAAAGTGTGGTCTTATATAACTTTATGTTTTCATTGATTATTTGAAAATAAGAATGAAGCTTCTGGTAGAAGTTGTTTCTAAATGATGGATGTGCTGTGCTATTACCCATAGAAGATTGCTTTGATTGTCAGTGTGACTGAATCCTATTGGAACAGTTTTCTTCCCCACACAGCCTAGTCCTCGGTCTCTTATTTGAAAATGATGCCTTTTGTGCCCTGTGTTTGAATATCCTTGTAATATTCAAGCACAGTGTACAAAAACAGAATGTTCACCAAAGTGTTTTTTTTTAAAATTATTATTATTGGTTTTGAGGCATTTAGGTTTATTTTACTAACCAAGATTCTTATAGTCTTAGCTCAATCCTGGGAATAGATATACTTTTAGAAAAAAATGTAAACAATACTGTTAAAATTCCTATAAACATTGGTACCTGTGGATCCAGGGTTCCTGGTCCTCTCTATAGTAACTCAACTGCTATAGCATTATCAGTGCTGGCTCTTTTCCCACTACTTGAAGGATCCATGGAGTTTCTTCTTCACATCACCATCATCCTGTTAGTAATGGATGCCATTTATGGTCTCATGAGGGATTCTCGTCACTTTAGGAAGTGAGGTTGGTTTTAGTTCTCTGACAATCCATGGTTGATAGACATCAAACATGTTCCTATCTAAAGCAAGGTATCAGTGTCCCTTTCAAGAACGTGTCTCACTGGATTGCCTTCATCATCACGCAGAAATCAGTGTGACAATAAATGCATCATCTGGAAGACTTTTCTCTATAAATAATCCCCTGATTTATTTGGGGCACATTAAGATATCCTGCTTAGAATGGTATGCCCTTAAGTTTCTATAAGTGAAGATTATGGGATTCTGTTGCATGTTACTGCTGTCATTGACTTTTCCTTTGTAGTTTTTGTATTGCTAAATACACTTTTTGGAGTTACTATTTTACTTACAAAATAGTATTTAAATGTTTGAAAATCATGTCAAACCTGAAATATTGTTTAATCTCTTTTAGACGATTTAACTGAAAGTACATGTGTAATAAATGAAATGATAATGAATTATAGATAATTGAAGTAGAGTAACTCAACATTCTATAATATTGCCTATTCTGTGTTAGTGGTGATTATTGGAATGACAGAATTATTATGGACATTTACTTAGATTTTAAACATTCATCAATATTTATCAAACCTCCACTGTGGGTTGCTCTCAAAGATCTGATGAATTTGTAGTTATCTTCAGTAAATAAATACATAAAACATGCATTGAGCCATATGTAATAAACACATAAATTGAGTTGTATTTTAGCAAGAGATGAATCATTGTGGAAAAGCAGTCTGGGAAAGGCAAGGAGGTATATATGACTTGATGTGATAACAGAGAAGGGGCTCTTGACCCACCTGGAGGTGATGAGTGGGAGCAGTAAAGGATGCTTTCTCAAGGAGTAGATACTAAGACAAGGTTTTAGAAGATAATAAAATTAACTCAGTGAAGAGTTTGCAGGAGGACAGATTAAGGGAAAGAAGGATGTTGTAGTAGGGAGAAGAATTATCAGACACAAGAGCACAGATGGATGAAAGCTGGAGTCTGGGACAGAGAAGGAAAGAATGAGGTTTTCTCCCGGGCCAAAGCACCATCTAACCACTAAGACTTCATTGTACTCATTTTGATGGCTCATGTCATGAAGGAGAAATTGCATTATGAGATAGCCTGATGAGTCCCTGACTCATGGCAGGAGTCCTGGTAAGAGATGGATTTCAGATTCTTGAGAAAAGGAAAAAATACATTATAGCACCATTGTTTGTAGGTTCTGAGGACAGTCCTGATTGATGCTTATTATTCTTATTAATTCTACGTCTCTTCAAACTCCTTTGATCTGTAAAAGTGTCTCAGTTTGGTTGATGATTTACATGATTACTTTAGAGAAGTTCCAAATGTGTTTAGGAAGTAGAAGTTTGGTGGGATGTGATGCAAACCAAGTGACCTCAGATTCCCAGTGCAGTTTACCACGTTGATGGTGATGCCACTCATGGATGTAGAGCTGACAAGAAGACGTGCTAGTCTGATGGGTCTAGGGGCAGTTGGGGTAGGGAGATCAAGAGTCTGTTCTCACACCTGTCAGTTTTTAGCTCTGTACAATTTCCTTTGGTACAACTGTCTAGGTGTCTGTGGACATGGCAATTGAGTGTCTGGGAGGATCAACTGGAATCTCTGCATTTGGGTAGATCTGAACTGAGTGAACAGGAGGTGAAGAATGACACGAATAAGGCAGAGGGTTTTTAAGGAGTTGTGTGCATTTGTAAAAAAGAAAACCTCCAAGTGGTATTGGCCTGCATGAATCTAGGAAGATTTTATTTTTAAGAAACTTGAATATGTTTTGGGACTTGGATTTTCCAGACTCTGTTTTAGGAGTACTGATAATAGATGCTGAATGAGGAAATTATTTTCTAACCAATGAAGTTTAGAAAACCACTGGGTCTAGTAAATTAAAGGGATTTCTGAGCATCTGGAAGTTTTTAATATACTAACGTTTATTAAATATGTCTAAAATAGAAAATATAATATGTAATGATTCCTAAACACATTTAGCAACTGATTAGTCCTTTCAAAGAGAATCTTTTGACTCCCTTGTATGAGAGACATTGAAGTCAGACCGAAGCTGGTTTAATTTTATGGTATGACTCTAACTAGTTGTCTGCTCTTAGGCATGTTATTTAAATTGGCTGAGCTGACTTGCCTTCTCTGTGAAATGAAAATAACAAACATACTTACCACAAGGCTGATATTCAGCAGCCTGTCCATTGTTTATAGCAGCAGCCGTTCTAATTGGTGTTAAATATCCTGTCATCCAACCTCATCTCACAGCGAGCATTAAAAGAGGTCATTATGGAAGACTTAGCCTGATGTCCAATCGCAATATTCTGTTGTTATTTATTTACTAATATTATTGCTCTTGTCACCCAAGAAAACATATTTAAGAACCCCTTCTTTTTTTTAAATGTATTTTCAGTTGTCAGTGGACCTTCATTTTATTTATTTATATGTGGTGCTGAGAATCAAACCCAGTGCTTCACATATGCTAGGCAAGTGCTCTGCCACTGAGCCACAAGCCCAGTCCAAGGAACCCCTTCTTTAAAGAAGAAAGGCAGCCAAGAGGATAAAAGAGGTGGGGGGAAGGGCTGGGTGTGTTGGTGCACACCTTGAATCTCACCTGCTCCCTAGACAGAGATAGGAGGATTGAAAATTCTAGGCCAGGCTGAGCAACTTAGGGACACTTTGACAAAAGGAAAGAAAAGAAAGGAGGAGCAGTAGGGTGCAGGAGTGGAGGAGAATGGACTGGTGCTGCTGCTCAGTGATGAAGCTCTTGCCTAGCTGCCAGGGCTCTGGGTTCCATGCCCAGCATGGAGAGGATGGGGTTGGGAGGGCTGGGGGCGGGAGGGATGATACCAGCAAAGATGTCAGCTGCTGGGTGTCCTAGGCAAGTGGGAGGGTTGCTGGCACTAGGGAAGAGTTGAGAGGGGTATCCAAGTTATAGAACCAGAGGTGAGGGAGAGATGACACCTGAGGAACAATGAGGTTCTTGAGTTGAAACAGTTTGTCCTGATCATTTTTCTTCCCTCTCCAAACACTTTTCCTTGTCCTTCTCTGACCACATCCTTTGTTCTCCAGACAGGAGCAAGGTAGGCCTGTAGAAACAGGAAACTTTTCTTTCCCTATTTTGTAGAAACAGTAATGTGAAAACCATATGTCCCAGGGGAGACAATAGTGGTCATTCAAGTAATTTATCAAAACCAAATTGTAATTTGTGTTTTTCATTTATTGAAGATTTTAGAGGCAAAGATATATATAATCTTTCTTTAACTTGCCACATTACAAAAGCTTTAACAAGGTAAAAAAATATATATATATAATTATTTTATATGTACTTGTAATATATACATATGATTATAATACATATATGCTGTTTTTCTCTTTATGTTTTAAAGTTGAAGCATTATTATACCTTCTTAACAAAATAGATTATAAACTAGTTGTACTAATCAAAGGTTTAGAAGGCTGACATTTATATTCAACACTGCTTTTTCGAGGCAACCTATTATAGTGGAGGATATGTAGAGGTTGGAGCCAGACTGTCTGGCTCTGCCATTTATAAGCTCTGTGACCTTGGACAACTTACTTAACTTCTCTGTGCTTCAGATTCTTCATCTAGAAAAATTGGTGGTGATTTTGAACCTATTTTGTAGTCATTATGAAGATTTAATAAGTTAACATTTGAAATGCAATTAAGAGTGTGCCTGGCACAGAGGATTTATTATACAAATGGTCTATGTTAAATGTAAGAAATAAAAGATGGGATGTTAGGAAGAAAAAATTATATCTGTCATTTTTTCCTTTGCCATCTGAACATTGCAGAGCAATCTGAGACTCGTAAACTCCAACCCAAGTTGTTTCCTTTCAGTATGCTTTTGGTGATCATCTAAGCAAGACCCTAATGGCTTAGGAAATGGTGACCCTGGTGCCACCGTGCAGTTCCAACATGACTATGTGGTTGACTGTGTCTTTTCTTTGAGTGAAAGATTAAAACAACAAAAATCTAGGTTTTTCTTATGTCAGATGAAAGTGTGATGTTTTACTTTCCATATTGGATCCAATAGTAGCCCAGAGCCACTACATTCATATTGTGTTCTGATTGTTCATGTGACAGCTAAAGTAACACCAATTTCTTTATCATTATGTGATGAGACTCATCATCCTGCTTCGTGAACAGCAAATTCTTAGCTCAGGGAGCAGCCAGGGACAGGTCATAAAATAAAGGATTACAGAGCAAAGATATTAGTGAAATAGAAGCATCAGCATTTCTCACTGATTTTAACTCAAAGACGTTGAGGTCTGCCTGGGGAGCTAATGCTACTTAGCTGTGTGTGGGCAAAGAACCAAAAGGAAATTGTATTTCCAAAAGAGAAGGTTTGGCATTCCATATGTTGGCTAATCCTGGTCAGTTAACAGGGATGTATGCCCATTTCATACATAAGAGAAAAGGTGAAAATAAACTTTTATGGTAAAGAATGCCATGCTGCTACAGTTGGAGGTGGAAGGGCAACTGATAACATGTCGGGTTCCTAAACTGTTCCATTTGAAATCATTGGGAAACTGAGTTGGCATCTTCGACTGCAGACGAAGTCCCATGTGAACTTAATTTGTACTCTGTATTCTCTGAGCCAGAGAATCTGTAATGATGCTCTTGACAAATGGGGGAATCAAAGGTCATTGCAGAAGTTTCCTTTGTGTCCCAGGGAGCCAGGACTGTCCTCAGATTTGGAAATTCGGGATGTAGTTCAAATCGCAGTGTCTTGAGAGAAGGCATGTTGGAGGAGGCGGGGTGATTAAATCCATGTCTTAGACACGCGGGGTATACTGTTTGCAGAAGTTTCCAGCTTTATAGTACTGATTAGAAAGAAGGGCACCTTCTCCATCTACACACTAATGCTTCTCTGGGCCACTGAAAAGCTCAGTCCAGTCCCCCATTTGGCTGTCCCTTTAGAATTGCTCAAAGGTGTGGAATCCCATTTGTTGGCTGCCATACTTTTTTCAAATCTTACATTGTCTTTCTCCTTATTCTGCTCTATGGGAGTTCTCTGAAGTCACTAGACAGTATTGGTGACTAAATACTGTTCAGCTCTAGTCTTTGTATGATTTTCCTAGCTTCTGGTTCTTTCTCACTAACCCCTGGGGCTGCCTATTTTCCTGCCACTGGAGTTTCACCCACTCATTAGACATTCCTGATGCCCTTTTAATTGAGAGTGTACTACTCGATTTCTTGGATCTACCTACAAACACCTGAGCATGGCATTTAAAGCATGTTACTGTCCCTGTTGTAGAAATGTGTGTGCTACATTCCTTATGGATCTGCTCCTTGCAGTGTCAATCAGAAAGAGACCTCAAATTCCTGATCACTATCTTCTCCTCATCTGGTCCCTTAAGTTGAATTAACTGTCAGCATAAAAAAAATCAATACTAAAATTTAGGACTGAGCTCTGACATGCCCCTGAGGAAAATCTTAAGTTTTAATTTTATTTTTTATTCATTCATGTGTTTATTCATTCAGCATCCATGTATCAATTCTGGAAGTGTATTTACAGTAGGGAAACAAAAAGTTACAGCACTGTCCACAATTCTCAGTTTTTACACACACGCGTGCACACACACACACACACACACACACACACATACCTTTTGTAGGCAAAGGCAGCCACAGTTTCCAGCAATGTCTCCATTTGGCCAAAAAGGAGTCTGTGAGGACATGGACCTTCTGTCTAGGTGAGAGCTCTGCCTTTGCTCTCACTGGGGTTTGGGTTTTCCATACTGCTATTGCTTCATGAAAATGACTGTCTGTGCCAACCTCAGGGCATGTCCTGAAACTGCAGAGGGTTAGGGCATGTGTCCTCTTTGACCTTTGCCAGGAACAGAGTAGGCAATGGGATGGAATGTACTGAGTGGTTTAATGATGGCCCATCATGGGATAGAGTGGGCTGGCTTCTCCCACAGGAACGAAAATGTGGTCCCGCTGGGAAATGTGAGGGAAGCGGGTGCGTTGTAGATGGGTGACATCAGTGACAGTGCTGGCACTGAGACCTACCTCTGTTTTTCCCCCATTGCCTCGAACGACTACTTCTTTTTTTCTTTTTTTAGTGGTGAGAACCATTAAGATCTACTCCGTCATCATATTTCAAGTATAAAACAGACTTTTAACCCGAGTCACTTGGTTACACAGTAGATAGCCTGACCTTCTGCAGAACTGCAAGATTGTACATAAAAAGCACCAATTTGCATTGCTACCAACAGTCTATGGAATTACCCTTTCTCCACATTCTTGACAGTTCTTATTTTTTTTATTGGTGCATTATAACTATACATAATAATGGGATCCATTATGCCATATCCATATAGACACATAACATCATTTGATAAATCTCATTCCCTGGTACCTTCTTTTTAAAGATCTGGCTCTTTAGAACTTCTGATAAAAAATAACAACGAAAACCCAGAACATACTGCTTACTGTTCATGGTTCTTTTTCTAGTTTGTTTCATGTTTGACTATTGCAGCCACAGTTTGTTTTCCTTGTGTTAAAATGCTAATTGTGGCTTAACTGAGCTTAGTGTGGTAAATGTAACCGCTTTTGAGTTTCAAGGCACACAAAGATGAGAGTCTGCGTGTGCCAGTATCTTCCCAACTTCCTCTCTGCCTGAAAACCCTACCCCGTCTTGATAGCTTAACCCCATGAAGTCCTGGCCCATTTGCACAATGGGAAGTCATCACTCCTACAGTCTTTGGGACTATCGTTCTGTTTTTTCAGTGCTACGTTGTCCTGTTTCTTGGCATTCTGTAGCATATATAAGGCCACAAAGAGCAATGAGACAGTTGATGAGAGCGACATCAGGTTGGTATGTGGCCTCAGGTGCAGAGGGGAAGCACTGGAGGAACCCAAGCTGCTGGCAGGAGAGTAATTGTGAGACTGAGGGAGTCACCTGATGATGGGGGCTGGCATTGGAAAGAACTTGGAGAAGAATAAGAAAGAAAAACATTAGCAGTTTAGAGAGAGGGAGCAGACCTGTGGATGATGTGGAGGTTGTGTGAGAGAATGAATCCAGAGCTTCAGACTTTTGCTGCTGTTTGACAGCTGTCAAGGTCAGCAATGTAAACTTGGGCCAGTGAGTAGGAGGACATTTCAGTTTGTGCTTCTGTGTAGTAGGGAGAAAATTCAATTTTATGTGGAAAGCATTCCCCACTGTAAAAAAAGTTGCATCTTAATATTCCACGAGCATATATCTGCTTTACATCCTTGGAGTCCCATCTCTTCAACATTCACTCATATGATTATTTGGAATTAAACATAAATTAGCCAGTGCATGCTAGGAATATTTTTGAAAGTTTTCAAACAACTCTGTTTAAACATCATTTTTTCTGTAATGAAAATCTTAATCTTACACACTGAAAGGGGTTCCATATAATTGCTTTTTAAAGAACATAGAAAGTGTTGTGGCTAAAAAAAGAGAATGAGCACTAAGAACATTAAATTTGCAAAGCAGCTCTAACCTGCTTCTCCAAAACTGTGGCTCCCTCTCCTCCCACAGGAAAGCCTCCTACAAAATGTCACACCCAAGGAGCGAATCCATGCGGGTGTGTTAGAAATGACACCTGAAATGGCAGTGACCTTGCTCCAAGTCTGCAGTGCCTCCTCCCATTAACTGGTTGCTTTATGCACATTTTCTCTACTTTTTGAGAGATGTCAAGGTCTTGCCCCTGGATGAGGACCTCATTCTGCATGTTTCTCCATTTTCCACCTGTACTGAAAGAATTATTAGAAATGGGATGAAAACCACTCTGCATTGTTTTCTGCAACCAGTTCATTGTTTAATTGGAGAGGTTTGCTGTCTGAAATGTAAAGCTAATCAGGCTTGGGCTTTGAAGTCATAAAATGCATTTTTCTAAAATGCTTAAATCCCGAATTTCTGGGACATAATTTGATTCTGACTCTGTTTAAGAGAAATTGTACCCTGTAAGTATCAGCTCCAAGAACTGTACCACCAGAAAATCTCTCTGCTTCAATAAGGCAGAGAATCAGAACTGGTGAGGAAAATTCCTTTCTTGAAGGAATCAGGTCCTAAGGTTCCATAGATATATTAATGGGACCAAATTTCTTTGTAGAATTTTCCTTTGAAATCTCCCTTGAGTTTTTGGATGTCAAGGTTGACATACAAAATGAGAGGTAGTTTGTTTTTCATTTTTCATAGTGTGTGACTCTACCCATTTGGAAGTACATGTGAGACTGATATAGTGCCTCCAATATTAAACGGACAGATATATCAGAAAAAATTAAGAAGTGACATTTCAAGAGAGGAGTTTAAATGTTTGATGGCTAATTTATGGCAGCAAAATTGTGAAGCAGACAGAATGCAGATCAATGCATGTTTTACCTCCTTTACATACATAGTCATCTTAGTTTACAGGACATTTATGACTAATGGTTATGTATTCATATACATTATCTCATTTTATGTGCACTGGTTTATACAGGGAAAGCTGAGCCCCTGAGAAATTGATCTTTACTGAATTATAGTCCTTGGGTCCCAAGTCTAAAATGCAGCTATGGCAAATAACACAAAATCCTGGTGCTACTTGCTCAAGGGTAGGTTTGCTGTGGGTCTGGCGACTCTAGGGCAGGGGTTAGCAATGTTTTCTGTAACGTGCCAGATAGAAAATATTGTCAGTTGTGAGCCACAGCACAGCGTAGAGTAACTGTCCTCACCAAATTGTTAACATTGTTACATTTTACGTTTCAAAGCATTTAATAAATTGTTTTTATCTCAAGCCAATCAAAAACAGGAGGGGTTTGGCCCAGGGGTCATGGTTTGATGACCTTTGCTCTGAACAACAGACCTCCATGTGTTGGCCCAGCATTCCAGGCCACTTTGATCATGACTCTTCTGTGACCATGCTGGCGGGGAAGGAGCATGTCCCAAGGAAACACATATGACTTCCATCCTGATTTCATTGACCAGAGCAACTGACACACAGCAAGAACCTCCCAAGTACCAGGACATAGGAGAGATGGCTGTTGGCAAGAGGGCTACTGCCTCTTGTGGCCACTGGTTTCCTTTGTGTGTATCAGAATCTCATTCTGGGGGCAATAGCAATGGACTCTAATGGGAAAAAGCCTTCCAGAGAAGAGATGGCCTTGCAAAGAATTATAGGACTTGAACTGGAAGGCATCTGATAAAAACCCTCATCTCTATCCGAATTAACAAAGTGAAGGCTAACAAGATCAGTGTTCTGTATTGTCTTTTTAACAGAGCCAGTTGCAGAGCGGTTGAGACATTTTTGGTAGATAGTGGTGACATTTTCACATTTAGAATAATATGAGATAGAGATTAACCCTTTGTATTCAGCATTTTTCTTCTTTCTGATACAGTGTTTAAAGAAGTTTTGTTTCAATTTGGTTAAATGCTCAAGGAAACAAACTTACAAAAACTGCCTTTCACTTGTTCAACGGTAAGCTATGTATAGAAGGGGTATCAACTTTAAGGTTGGGGGAATTTTGAATAGGAAAGAAGCAAAGGTCAATGCAACAACAAAAAGTGATGCATGTAAGAATTTTTATTGTAGTAAATATTAAGGATATGGTAAGTGATAGAGGAGAGGGCAGTTATTGTTTAGATATGTAGGTCAGGAGTTGGTTTTGCCTTAATAGATGTCCAGAACTAGCAAATAAAAATTCAGGATGCCTGGTTAAATTTTAGTTTCAAATATCAAATAGGACATAGTAAACATACATATTCTAAGGCATGCTAACATTTTTTCATAAATCTGAAATTCAAGTTCAGCTGGGTGCTTTGTATTTATCTGGGAGTTATAAACCCTGTATAGGAGATTAGATTGGGTAGATGGTCTTTAAGTATTTAGCAAATCGTCTTTTCTCACCACTTGTAGTACTTACATTGTATCAAGTCACCAGAAACACTTCAGTGAATTCTGAGTCATTGCTTCTGTGTTAATCAGGGGTTAGGTTCTTGTGACCCTCTGGTCACATTTTCATTAACTGACATTGTTTTATATGTGTTTCTGTACAGAGACACTGGGCATGTGTGTGTGTATCTGATAAATAATTAATTATAGTGTTTCTTAGTGATTAAATATGAGCCAAGAAAGATTGAGCATTTTCCTCACCCTGAGTAATGTGGCTGTAAATTTCTTTGGCTTTCAGCCTGATCACAATTCCATCCCCTAAGCTTTAAGATAAAAACTTAGTCATTGTCTCGGGAATCCACGAATGTAGCTACTTTTCCTTCATTTCCATAACTTCCTCATGTACTAGAGATGTTACCTTAGCACCTTCCAGAGCAACTTCACACGTGCATCAGTGAGTTTTCCTTTTCCTGACTATATTGTATTGTTGACTCACCAACACTGAAGTCAAATACAGTAGAATAGTTGCTTGTTGAAAGAGACTTATCCAATGCATGTGTTTTCTCTATAGGGAGCATCACAGAATTCTTGTATTTCAGAACACAAGATAACACTCACTTCTGCACTGGAGATGCATTTCATTGGAAAATCACCAGTAAAAAGAGATGCAAAACAAACAAACAAACAAACAAACAAACAAACCCACCAAAACACTAAGTGGTCTTTAAATAGGATTCTTGTTGATAATGTGAGATGAAACACAGAGGTAGTGCCTCTCACTTTGTTTGGACTTAGGATCCCATTTTGAAATCTGCAAGTCAGATGAATCAAGTCTTCACCAGGTTGTGCAGGCACATTAATGACCGTGGAAGTGCTCTGAGTATAATATCTGAGGTTATAAATAAATTTTGACAAGTAGACATATTCACATTATGGAATCCACAAATAATGAGGATCAACTGCAGTTCTTGGCTAAATTTAAAAATGAACACAAACTAAATGGTAGGCTACTTAAGAAAGAATGGGCAGACATGACAGCTGACCATCAAAGGATAATGCAAACCACCAATCTAGAATCCTCACTGTGTTTCAGGCCCAGGGATATATACTCAATACAAATTGTCAAATTATATTCCCATTTTAACTCAATAGTCCTGTGAAATGAGAGCTTCTGTCTTCATTGGTTCATGATTTTGTAAGTGAGAGAGTCAGAATTCATACCTGTGCCCAGGAATATGCAACCAAACCTCTTTATTTACCAAGCCAGCTGTCCTCCTAAGCATTCTTCAAGGTCTGGAGATACCATGGGAGGTTATCCACGGATTTAGTGAAAGGAAATACTGATAAGACAGCCATACGCATCTATCAGCCCTGACCTTTGGAAATGATGATCCTCACAGTTCTGCTGTGACAGTGACTCTGCCCCCCTGTAACTTCTTTCCTGAGTGCTCTCTGCTGTAGACTTTGGGTGGCTAAATATTCATCTGTTGTTCTAGCTGCACATCGCCATGTGAAGCTGTAATCCTCTGTCAATGGTATGGGGATGATTTCTGCAGCGCCTGGATTTATGTCACAAAGGGAGGATTAAGTGTTTAGGTAGAGACTAAGCCACAGGAGCCAGATAAATATTGAAAAATGCAGTCTCTTTTCCTGCAGATGTGCAGGTAGTAATGAGAAAGGGAGGACAATACTGATAGGAAGTGTGACACTTATTTTTTTGTTATTTTTTTATTTTTATTTTTTTTTAAATAGAAGGTATCATTCTAAAACTGTCTGGGATTTTCACTACTTTATAGCTTGACTCATATTTCGTTTTCTTCTTTTTCTTTCTGATATTTCATTTCCTTTCTGTCCCTCCTTAGAAAATTCTCCAAATAATAGCCAAACCTTCTTTTCTAGCTGTGATTATAAATAACAGTTCTTGGTACAGACACTCTACTCTTTAAAACTCAAAAGGATATGACCCATTTAGTTGTCTGATGTAGAAATCTGTCCGGATAGATGAGAATTGGTTTCAAAAGCAAATAGCCCATAGCCATGTCGACACCAAAAGTCATGCTAAATTTGCAGGTTTTTTTTATTATAAGGTACACACAAAAAATGCTTACCACTGTAACCTAATTTTTCTGTGTGATATTCCAGAGAAATTTATTAACCCTTTGGTTCCAATTTTCCCCTTAATTTTTAAACAAAATTCAATGGAAGTATTCTGTTAATAAAGCAACCAGAGGCTAAGAGCCACATAAGGTTAATATTTCATCTTGCTGTTTACATAATAAATAAATATAGTTGGTCTTTTTAATAATTGATATTATATCATTAAAAATTCAATACTTTAGATCTAGTTGTCTTCATGGAAAAGAATTTTCAGAGTCTAATAGTGTACTTTCCCGTGTTAATTTGCAAATGCATGCACAGAATATCTATCGTAAGCTTAGACTTTAATTCATCAATGCAGTTGTTACTTTTTCCTTACGTAAAGTTTAAATAACAAAATTTTGGTAAGTGGCAAAATTTTTGTGGGAAAAGACCTACTGATAATGTATTATTGATCTTTTAATTATAGGGGCTTTAGTGGCTTTCAAAATATTCCTTAATCTATATCAAAATGATTAGAAGCTATTTCACTCTCACTGTTGTTTTCAATTTTAATAATAACCATGATTATTTTAATGATAATAACTGTTTCACATCTCTTTTGCATTCATTGTGTGAAGTGGGTGTGTCAACAATGTGCCAGTTTGCATTGTTTATTGATTTTTTTTAACAAGCATTTGATTCTTGCAAGAGGCATGTGTTTTATTTTGTATTTTTTTGGTTTAGGATTGCATTGATTTGGATGTCATTTTGCTTATACTTTATTCTTTAAATAATGCAGGACTCTGGTTACTTTACTCTGCTGTCTCTGATTGTGAACCACAACTTTTGTAAATTGTCACTTTCAACTTTGCCACCTATAAATTTGCCATGCATTCACTCCAAAACTGCCATTCTATTTTGAGGCTACTGTTAGAGTATTATTTAATTTCTTCAACATAATGTAGAATGGTAACAATATAATATTATTGCAGCTACTTTCCAAGTGAGCCTGAAATAGGAGAATGTTGGACAAAATTAGAGCAAAACAGGATTTTGTTTTAGTCCTTAAGATTTCAGCTATATTCTAGAACTGTTGCTATCTGTTTATCTACATTCTCTTTCTGTAGCACCTCACATGTGTATAGAATAGACATTGCTGTATTTTATAGTAAAGGCAACACTGAGAATATGCAGTCTTAGGGGTCAACTGAATGATGGAAGAGAGCAAGAGCAAAGTCCAGATTATGTTCAGTTGATTTTTTTCCATGAATATCACCCCTCCTGCTTGGGGCATAGTACAATCAGATGCCTTGTCTTCTGGCCTTCCTAGTGTTGAGATGCCACGTTTACTTGGGTGGCTTCCTTGTGGCTGTCCCAACATAACCAGATGTGTTGTAGATGTGATGAACCTCATTACATCAATGAGTGAACAAATTGTGTCTCAACTGTCCTAAACTTCCTGTAGGCTATGAACACTGTATAAAATACACACCAAATAAAATCCCAAATTGTTCTTGCATTTGCTTGCTTCCTACCGGAGACTGCTTCTGTGATCATCATCAGTGGCACTGGGAAAACAAGTATTTGATCACCCGTTTGAAGTTTACTGGGAGCAGCCAGGTATCAGTGTATACTCAGGGACAGGGCTGAAGTTCACCACATTCATTTTAGATGAGCTATGGTGGAATTGAGCTTCCTCCAGAATCGAGCACATTTCAGAAGCCCTGCAGTGGGGCAGGCTCCCTTTCCTTTAGGTGCCTTCTATTCTAAATGCACTGTGGCCTATTGAAAGTTCTGTACCCTTAGTAGTTGCTAAACTATACATTTGCTATTTTCATTAAACTAGAGTTTATTAATGGAGCCTGATAGGTTAATGTGCCCCCCTGTGACTACTTTGGACTTAATCCATCCCTTTATTGCTCTACAACATAGCACTGATAGAGAAGATGCTGGTACCATGAGAATTTCAAGCTCCTTCATTGTCCTCTTGTTTTAACTTGGCTGAAACCTGGTAAAGCTCTTGTAAGACTCCAAAGTCACCATCTTCTTAACCTCATATCTTTGCATCTGTTGCTGCCTTGGTGTGAAATGCCTCTGTGACTTTTCCCTGGTAATGTTTTACTCACACACTGACAAATTAAATGCTATTTTGATAGAAAGGCTCACTTTATGTTAAACCATTCCACCCCAAACCCCTCTTTCCCTTCTGTGTGACTTGAAGCATTCTGCATATCCCGGCCATAACCTTCTCCCACCTAATTATTTTTTAAATACCTATATTTTCCTAGCTGGATTATAATGGCCTTGAGAGAGAAACCTGGGTCTTATTTATCATGATACCTTAAATGATCAGCCCATATTCTATCACAGAGAAGATAGTCCATTAAAATTAGCTAAACTGATCAAATTGGCTGAAAAGCATGAGAGGATTGAAAGAAGCATCAGTCTTGAGATAGAAAGCAGGAATCTTGAGATGGAAAGAAGGACCAATTATTAACAACAAATAAACAACAATACCAATACTAAATTAAAAGAAAATAACATTGAGCTCCTACTCTGTCTCTCATCTGCCAAGGCAACCTTCTTCTATATGGTATTCAATTTAGCCCACCCCTCACCCCAGGAAACCAAGGATCAGAAAGATAAAGCTATTTGTTCAGGTTCATATACCCGGTAAATACACAGCCAGTATGCAATCCAGATCAGTCTACCCTAGTGCAGTTCCCCTTATGCTCTGAGTCTGTGCCTTTCCACATGTGAAGTGTGCCATGATGGTCAGTTTACCTAAATAATGGACCAGCTCAACAGTATGTTTTATTGATCTCTTTTACTCCAAGACACATTTGATGTAAAGTTATATGAGAAATCCAAGTGTATTTTATCTGGAATCCCGATCCCATTAAAAAATAGCATAAGAATTATGGCTTTTTTATTAATTTATTTTGATTCACTGTGCGGGGTGGGAGGGAGGCAAGAATGGAGGAAGGATGGATTGATTATGGCTATTTTATAGTGATAGAATTAATATCATAACATACTAGCTACCATTTCATATTATCTATGTCCTAAGAGAAGACTTGGGCCTTGGATCAACCTTATATTTATTTATTTATTTATTTATTTATTTATTTATTTATTTATTTATTT
>JAJEJO010000439.1:219718-346805 GCA_020662805.1 Glaucomys volans | reverse complement strand
TTTATTTATTTATTTATTTATTTATTTATTTATTTATTTATTTATTTGCAGTAGGTACATTGTAAAGTAGCTGCACAAACTGAATTATCAAATACTGAACTATGGCTCTTAGGGGAAACATAGGGTCAGGTTCCTGGGAGTCCTGTGAGTCTGTGATTACCATGTTTTCCACTAATCAGTCCATAACCTTGTTTTATGTGTGTTTCTGTTTAAAGTCTCTCTCCCCCCAGCTTTGTGTGTGTGTGTGCGTATATATATATAGGTGTGTGTGTGTGTGTGTGTGTGCACGTACGCACGTGTGTGTATACATGTTATATATAAAAATATATTTTGTATATATATAATATATATAAAAAATTGGGGAGGAGGGATTCATTAGCATGGCACATAGCACATCTAACCACCAGTCCTCAACAGCACTGTAACTCTTCTCTGAAGGAGGCTCATCTAACACACACATTTTCTTCCTAAAGCACATCACAGCTTGCTTGTGGTTAGGGGCTGTTATGGTCTGGCTATGAGGTATCTCCTGAAAGCTCATGTGTGAGACAATACAGGAATGTTCAGAGATGAAATGATTAGATTGTGGGAGCTGTGACCTAATCCATGGATTATTCCATTTGATGGATTAATAATTTGAATGGATTAATGAGTGTTAACTCTAGGCAGGTGGGACATGGTTGCCCTTGGGAACTCTGTCGTCTCTGGATCCTTAGACTCAAGCTTTCTGCTTCCTGGCTGTTATGAGTTGAATAGCTCTCCCAGAGTTCT
Organism: Glaucomys volans; assembly: GCA_020662805.1. Lineage (NCBI taxonomy): Eukaryota > Metazoa > Chordata > Mammalia > Rodentia > Sciuridae > Glaucomys > Glaucomys volans. The sequence continues at coordinate 346,034 of JAJEJO010000439.1, read as the reverse complement.
ACACCCTTCCCCAATGATGTTCTGACTCATCTTGGGCTTAAAGCAATGGAGTTGGCTGACCATGAACTGAACCTCTAAAACCCTGAGCTCAAATAAACTTCCTCTTATAAGTTGTTCTTGTCAGGTCTTTTGGTCACAGTGATGCAAAGCTGACTATAAAAGGGACACTTGACAGTCCTTTAGCATCAATTTGGGAACTAATTTGAACAGCGAAGTTATCAACTTAGAGCACAAAAATGTGAAAAATAATGGCCTTTTATACAGTGAAAAGGACACATATTTACAGTATAAGAGCTGAAACTAGGCAGAATATTACTTTTTGTTTTCCATGACCTGGGAACATGCATGCCAGGTGAAGCCAACTTTAGTCATTGGTGAGTAACTGTTGAAGTGTTGTCACTCTATCCAACTTTACATCTGCAACCAACCACCCACCTTTTATAAAATAACCTATTTTTTAGATTTGAGTCAGGATTGAATAATCACTATCGAATTTCCCTTTTGCTATCAGTATTGTGCAGTTACTGCTGCCGACGTTATTTCTCATGGCATGTAGCTTTTCCTGTAGACAGTTTTTTCAGATGGGAGAAACCTGTTTATGCCTGTGGTTGGGGATGTTTGCTTATTTGTATGGCACAAATCTCACCCCATTCCTTGGAGAGATCTATCACTAATAAGCTAAGATGAAGATTAGACTCTCAGTGAAGCCCACAGAATGTCTTCCAAAGTGGATTCGACTGTTTAGAGGATTTTCAAATTTTGGGGGGTTGTGTGGTTGGTGGGTTATTTCACAGACTTTAGAATCATCTATTTGTTCATGGGAAATATTTCTTCCTTCCTAAGAGTTCACTAAGTAGGTAGCGTTAGGAGACTACTCCACCCTTCCTTAAGCTACCATGTCAGGAGTGGAAAGGAATGCAGAAAAGCTGCTTGCTCTGTGGAGGCTGACTTAGAGAGGCACCCTCCTTCTCCTTTGGGAAGTTTGGGCTGTCCTGGAGGCCACAAATATTCCAAGCTACCAGTGCAACTTTTTAAGCTTTAATTTTGAATGGTACCCTAGAGGTCTTATAATTGAGGCTCTAAGCAGGCAATTAATGGTTCTATAAAGCATTTTATAAGCATGGTGGTTTCTTTTTAAATATCCTAGCTCTAGCTTTGTCTCTTCGTTCAGGCTGTAGGATGTGCTTTTAAAAGCCTAAAAGAGGCCTGGAGATGTGGCTACGTAGTAGAGTACTTGCCTGGCATTCAGAAGGCCCCAGGTTCTATACCCAGCAATGAAAAAAATTAAAAAAAAGAAGCCTGCAAGACATTCAGCCTGAAGACAAGGACTGGTTAGCCTACACCCATCTGAGTGAAGCATCCCTGGGAAGGACAAAGAGCCAGTGAACCTAAGAGGATCTCTGCCATTACTTATCTGGTAGCCTTGGCCAAATTACTCAGGCTTTCTAGGTCACATCATGAACACTAGACTAGAATCTACATTCTCTTTCCCTTTTTCTCTGCACAGATTCTTCTGTAATTCGATGACACTTTTACTGTTTCCTGTCCAGTATCAAAGCGTAGATATCATCAACTCTTTAAATCTTAATCAAGGCAGATGAAGACTAACTCCTCCTTTCCTTCAAATCCAAGAAGATACTTGATATTTGGAAAAGCTTTAAAATAGCTGTTTCAAATTTTATGTAGCTCAACTCACTAATTATATTTATCCCATTGACCAGCTTTAGTCAGTGGAACTTTATTCTATTATGAACAATGATGTAGATATTAAACATGTAACTGTTATAGATGTCATACATAAATATTATAAATGATTTCTTTGCCTTTCTCTTTTCTATGTGTTTGACTGATGTTGACAAGAACTGGTAGAGCATAATAATTCCTCAAAAGTATATTTTTTCTGCTCTGGTATATAGAATGTTTTTATTACAGTGTGGAAAATTATCACTTCTCCCCTTCTTGATGAGAAGGAATTGAGGATTGAGATCTAAAATATTTTTCTATTGAATAAACACATGGGTTAAATAGTTTCTGTCTACCAAGTACTATATTTACCACTGAGCATATGAAAAACAAATGTCCTCTGTGAGTTAGAAGTCTAAAAGATTTAGTGGGGAGACATAAAACTAAAGAAATGCAATATTCATTCATTCACCAAATGTGTATTGAGCAGCTCCTATGCACCAGCACTGTTCTACATGCTAAGAATATAGCTTCGAACATAAAGGCTTACATTCTAGTAGAAGGAGAAGGAAAATAAAGAAATTAAGCAAGTCATATATAATAGTCAGCTGCTGGTAAATACTGAGGAAGAATAGCAGGGTAGAAAGTTCTGGGAGGCTGTAGTTTAGAAGGGGCTGTCAGGGGTGGATAAATGAAAACAGTTGGTAATATGTGTAGTAGTGAAAGTTAGGAGGATCAGGGAAGTAAGCATTGCCTGGTTTGGAACTGGGTTTGGTTGTCTAAAATTATGTGGCCAGGGAAGGCCTCAGAGGTAGGTGAATTGTGAGCAGAAATGGAGACCAAGTCATTCAAGTACCTGGCCCAAACCCATTGCAGACAAGGAGAGTGTGAAGGCCTTGAGGTAAGATGAAGCTCCTTTTGTTTTAAGGAATGGTAGGGAAGATGGCCAAAGGAAAGATAGGGCAGGATAATACAGAAGGAAGTCAGAAAAACAGCAGGCATGGAATCACCTTGGGCTGGAGAGAGATGGGATGCTTTTGAAGCTTCTGAGTGAAGGACAGACATGATCTGACTTATGGATTAGAAGGAGCAGGTTACTGTGCTGAGAATACACTGCAGGTAAAGAGTGCGCCTCAGAGTCCAGCAGAGATGGCAGAGGGCGGTGAATCCCTCCTGTTTCACAAGGCATGGAGGCAGTGCCTTGAGAAACCTTAGGGCAATGGAGCAGGGCTTTGGAAGAAATGCAGGCATTTTCTAGGAGATAGGTGGAAGGAGGGCATGCCAGCCCCCGGTAAAGTCTGAGCTGAGAGGAAGACTGCAGTGATGCTGTTGGTACAAAGGGTGAGGACTGGCAGCAGTCTGTGTTGAGGCTGGAGGCTGTGCGTGACATCAGTTTTATAGTCTTTCTGTAGAATCTGGGTTTCACCCTGTTGATGTTGTGGAGCCCCACAAGGCACATGAACAGTGGTCCTGCACCACTATATGTAGACAAATGGCTCTACTGTTCATAAGAGACTACCTGATGCCAGAGTATCATGATGGAGAGCATGGAGGGAGGCTCTGGTTGCCATGACCTCAGTATGTGTTGGGGTGTGGGAGCAGAAGAGGAAAATGGATTGGTGCATTTAAGTTAAACTTGGAGACTAAAAGGAAATTTTATTAGCACTGATTAGGATTGGACACCTTCAGAGGTAAAATTGAACTAATATCCATTCTTTATCAGGCAATGGATCATTTAATGGCATTAAAAACTGCTTGCAAAATGAAGTATGTTTTTATTTATCATACTCCAAATGAATATTGGAATTATTCCTTAATGCTTTGAAAGAGTTTGGTTACAATGTCTCTCCAATAACATATGCTGGTTCTTGTGTACCCACATACTCATTTATTTCTGTTTTTTCTTGACCTAAATGCCATTGAGCAAAAAAGATATCTTCATTTAACTCAGCACAGTATTTGAGAGCAGGCCCATTGAGAAACTCTAGAACAATAAAATGAGTAGAAAGAATGCCATTCGTTGATAGTCTTAGAAAGCTTATTCATAATGATTATTATTTTCTCCAAGCTTCTATGTGCATATCCATGAATACACCAAGGCAACTTCCCTCCATTATGAGCATCTTCCTGGGCTTTCACAGATAACTCTGGGGTGTAGAGTTAGCTCCATTTCCTCAGTGAGTTTTGAACGACCCAAGTAGTGAAAGACACACAGGTGCTTGTCATTGAGAAAAAGAGAACTCTCAAATATTCATGAAGTGCCTGCAATTGCATTTTAATTTACTTTAGGAAATTGCCTACTTTGTTATTCATTTTTGTTTTGCATAATTGTGAGGACAGCTCTGGTTGGTTTCTGATTCTGAGACTGTGCAGATGCAGATTTCCCAGTATCTAGTTCACAGATTTTTTTTTTCTGTTGAAGTATAAATTGAATTTCATTCATGAGAAGGTAATTTACACTTTAAGGCATATTTTTGTTAATAAACCAGATTCTTTTAAATGCCATTTCTTTTCAACTGTCCTGAAATAAAAATCCTGTCTTTTTTTTTTTTCTCCCTTCAAACTTATTTTAGCATAATTTTGGTTTGGAGAAGGAAGAACATACTAGTTATTTCTGAGGTTATGTGGTTACTATAAGTGGATCAATTTTAGAAGGGAATTAAATTTGTGGCTAACTGGTAGGTCATTTAAAGAAGCTGGCATTATCCAGATGTTGAACAATAACACACTGAAAGGATTTCCTATGCTATACATGAAAAAGCAGGTGTCTGGAATGTCAGACATATACTAAGGAACTACGAGCAGTCATATATATACCTTCTGTAAGGTAGATATGAAAATCAGACTTAAAAAAGGTGATTACAGTGCAGAGTATCCACTTAATTTGACTAGCTAAACTGTATTAACTCTAACTACATTCATAGTTCACCTATACCGGATGCCAAGAGAACTTGACTTAGCAATTTTCCTTGGAAAGACCTAGCCCTTGCTGGATACTAGATTGAAAACTTGATTTCCTAGGGTAATGTGAATCTTTTCTTTTCACTGATCCTCCTCAATGTAGTTTCTACTGGGAACAAAGGAGGGCAAGATTAACAATTTGCATTGTGTACTCTTTTCTAATGCAACTAAGCCTTTTAGTCTCTAATTTACTCTCTTGAATAGAATAATTCTTGCCCTCAAACCCCAATATCTAGATGTCCCTGGGATTGTAAATCCACCTCTGAGCTTTGCTTTCTCCTCACCTTCTGTGTTCCTTCACTAGTATGATTGTAAGGTACATGTGTTCGACATAAATCTAACCAAATCGAAATGTTGTTCCTTGCTCTGATAATTCATTGTAATTTTACTATTGTTGTCTTATAATGTTTGACTGTGATTCCAGTTTTACCTTTGTGGCTGGTAATTAGCAAATGTTGGTATTTACAAAGTGAATCTTATCATGTTCTGCCTTGCTGTGTTCATTAAAATGCAACTCAAGAATTCTAAAATGAAAGCCCAGGTTGGGGATTTAGCTCATTACTGGATAACTCCGCCTGCCCTTTGGAAGTCTTTTCGGGGAATCAAAGAACACAGATATAGCATTATTGCACTGGTGCATGATTTTTGCAATGCCCAACTTCCTTGGTTAAAACTCTATTGCAAGCAATCTTAATATTTTATGGTCCTTCAATAAAATCCTTGGTGTAAGTGTTAAGAATCAACCTAATGATTTTCCCTAACACCAGAGCCATGAAATCCCATGATGACAAAAACAGGGAACAAATTCTTTGCTGAAAGATGATACATTCATCTTTCAACTAGCAACCAGAGGAGCTTGGATTCTTTGAGAAATAGGTTGATCTAACAGATATCTGTATGCCCTGAGGGAAGCCATGGTCGCTCTGGAGGTTGAGAGAGTCTTAGTGAACTGAATTGCACAATACAAACAGGAGTCGGCTGCTGACAGTCTCCAGGTCCAGTGTACCTGTTATAAAAGATCCTCCCAAGGGAAAATAAGGACCACATCCACTCCATAACCTATGGAACCAGAATAAATACTGACTCTAAAAGTGTTCAAGCAGGGACTTACATGAAGCCAACTGCCTGTTAAGATAATGTCTGAGGCAAGAATGTGAACACAGGGAGCACAGTTTATCTTCAGTGCTTCGCATCACAGATTGACATATGCAGTGGCCTCCGAGTCACTCACAAATGCACTGATGCTCCTCTTCATGGACACATAGTAGGACTTTATTTCACTGTTCCCCTATGAGTTAGGTATGGCTATATGGTTTATTTATCTATGAAATATGAGTGCAAATGAAGTGTCTCATTTCCAGAGGGGAACTTTGAGAGCGGAGTGTGACTTGCCTTGAGAAGGGCATGAGCCAACCTGAATTCTTGAGTCTGTGAGAGACGAAGTCCCCTACTTACACATGCTAGACAAGGTCTTAGTCAGAAATAAATCCTCGCCCCGGCTTGTTGTCTGAAAATGACACAACTCATTGCTAAGCACCGAATGTGTGTGTCTTCCCCAAATCCATGTTATGACCCTCATCTCCAAGGTGATGGCCTTTTATTTATTTATTTTTATAGTTCTTTAACATTGTTTAAAATAACACATGCTGCTTAGGAAGAATTAAATTTGCTTTCATAATACACTTGATAGATATCTATTTAACAGTTCCTTTTGGAGAAGCTTTGATCCTGCCTCATTTAATCATTAGCTTCAGAATCATGGGCAAATTATTTAAGCATTATAAGCGTTAAGTTTCTTCATTTGCAAGCAATGGCAATACCACTTACCTTGTAGGTTTGTTCTGAGTATGAAGTAATTAATTGCATATAATTCATCTGGCAGAATTTCCAAAGCAAAACAAACACTCAAAGTATGTTCATTCTTACTCTTCTTTCTGCAAAGGAGTAAGAAGCTCTGGTATCAAGTTAAATGAGTCCTCCTGCCACGTGGTTTGTAGTAAATATACAAATAACCAGACATGTAATGCAAAGTAAAATACACTATTGAGGAGTCACTGTTGAAGTACCTACAGAAGAAAGGACCTATCTGTTGAAAAGTCAGAGAGAAATGGTGAATTGTAAGCATCCATTCAGAAAACCAAGGAAAAGATTAAGTATCTAAGAAAACTCAGTGGCTCCCGTAAGCCATTTCTTAAAGAAATTTCCAGCCATGTTTTAAGCTTTTCCATCAAAATCTATCCAAAGATCAACAGTTTCACTGAAAAGATTGGTGAAAACTCTTTCAGAACTCTGCTATTTCTATAAGAAGATGCCATGTGAAAAAATAAGCAGCAACAAGTTTGAAGTCTTAAAAGTCACTGTGTCCTTTAGGATAGTGGCCAGCCCAGAGCAGACTGAAGACTGCAGATCAGAGGAATCTTCACAAGTCCTGTGCTATTGCTTCACTGCCTCATGTCTCATTAGCAAACCTTATGTCTTACACTTAACATCAAATGCCAGAGCAAAGCCCCTAGTACTGAAGACACAGAGCCCAGTCTATCTGTCAAATATGGTCTTAGAATGTTCTGGAATATGCATGGTAATGAAGTTCCTCTGCTGCTAAATTACCAGTAGGGTTTGGTCAGGATGTAGGGCACAGGTAATTGGAAACATCCGGGATGAATTTTCCAAGAGACAGTCATAGGCTGTCAACACCCGTGAAAAGTTTCTGCATAAAACCAGAAACCAGCAGGAAGTTTGTGCTGGGAAATAAGAAAAAAAATTAAATTTACAAAGTAGGAGGAGAAGAATGTTTTCAGGAAAGAACATGAATATTCTCCTTATTTACAAAGCAAAATGCAAAAACTAAAAAGATGTTTATTTTGTATTTCTTTATTTCTTATTCTCTTACGAGAAACAGGTTGATAGAAACTGGTAGAATAAAGGAACTGGGAGCTTAGTGCCTGCCCTTCCTCTGAATCCTTAAACTGTAATTCTCCTGTGGCATTGGAGGTGGTTGGGTAGCATTTCCATTACCCACGTGGTTTTGCAATAATCTCTTTAGATTAAGAGGGTCACTACCAGCAATAGATGAATCAGGACCATATGCAATGAGATCAAGCTGCTGGTTAACACGGGACTTTGGAATAAATCTTCGATTCCATACCATTCAATGCTTTCCCTCATTTGCAAAGTAAAATATGATTTTAAATTGAAACACCTGTTGTTATTAGCCACATTTATAGACAGAATTATTAGGTACTATTTTCAGCAAATTTTAAAGGGAAGTGAGAGCTCTAACACACATTAAGAACTACCCTCCACTTTTCTTACTGTGCCTTGTAGTTTAGAAACATCTTTCTTTGTCAGAAGAATGATGTGATATCTAAAAATGTACTGTCTTAGGTGGAGTAAAATGCAAGACAATAGTGTTACTCCCTGTCCCATATTTAATTTCCATGGAACTTTGGGGGCAATGTGTTTTCAAGGCTAACTCCTCATTGAGGCTACAAGATAATATGATGTGTGATAATTTTTATATACTCAATTGGGAAAAATCACTTTTAAGTTGGCATTGCTTTGGATTTAATCTTGGAAGTTCATGATTCTCATTTTCTGCTGATGTAAATCATTCTGTGAAGGTTTCCTTAGTCATTTGTTTAGAATTAGATTATTTTCCATTTGCCATAATTAATTTATTCACTTTTTGTGTTCCTTGCTTTTTTATGACCTTAAATTTTATTTTGGGAAATTAATTTGGAGGAAAAATCACTCCAACTAGGCTTCGGTAGCTTTTGTTACTTTGTCATCACGTCAGACCAAAATGTCACTTTAAGAAATAACTATTTCATACAGATGTTTGTTTCAAGCATCTGTATATCATGGGCTTTGCATTAGCAATGTTAAAAAGAAAGGCTTAAACTCCATGTTGCCTAGAACAAGGATAATAAAGAATCATAGAAACCTAATATTCAACCTCAAAATCTCTTTCTGCATAATAATGTCTTAGTCGATGAAGGGAAAATAAATGGGGAACATTAATTTGCATTTCTGTAGATTATTTTTCTGGTATGATTATGAAAATTAAAATTAAAATAAAATGTGCACCAAAAGACATCATTCCATCATAGTAGATGTTTAGTTTAATTGCATTCTGGCCTGGTAGACTCTGTGAGGGAACCACACTCCCTCTTAGTGAGACAGGTAATCATCCCACATAGACTACATAGATAGGCCCTTTCTTACCTGGTTCAGACTGTAATTAAATGAATAAATTTAAAAAACAAAACAGAAGTTATAGCTTTAAGTTTCTCTGCTTTCTTTGTGAAAACATAAAACATGAAAATTCAGTCCTTAAAAGAATGCATTACTATTGAGGTATTTTTTTTTTTTAACTGAAACATGTCTTATCAGTTAACACTGAAGAACTGTATTAAATTGAGTTTTGTAATGAAACTGTAACCATCCCTAGCAAGACATATTTGACATCTTAATTTTCTTGCCTTTTCTGACATGGAAAATATCAGCTCTTCATTCATCGTAGATCTTACTAAACTCCAGTATGTAAACTTATGATGAATGATTAAGGCACACCGGGCCAACTGGGAAAGCTCTACTTTTCATTTTCAAGAACCATAAAAAGCTTTGATTTGCAGCTGTTAGAAGCAAGTTAAAATATTATCAGAATACCATCAACTTGCAGAGTACAGCTGATATATTACTGGTGACTATGCAAAATTATAGCATTATCCAATCCGGGAACCAGATGGTCTGTCTCCCTTGATTTGAGGGGCGCTGGTTGACTACAAATTTTATATGTTGCCCTTGGTTGTGTTTTTTTTGTTTGTTTTTTTAACCATTAGCGTGTGAGTTATAGATTCCTAAAGATCTTTGCCATGTGACAAATGGACCTGTTAAAAAGTCATTTTCTCAAAAACTTCATTAATTTTTTAAATCAAAGGACCAGTTGTAAATGAATAATATTTTAATGTGTTATCTCTTGCTTTAAAGAAATCAGTAAGCATTTGTGCAACCCAATTTGCAAAAATAGACTTTTTTAAAAAAACATTTGAGTATATTTAAAACCTCTTGAAAATTTTGGAAATAATCTTTTAAAATATCTGCTTAAATGTAAAGAGCCTTCATGCTTTAATGCTCTCTAACAGCATGTGCTTATTGTAATTTTCTGGGAGAAGCATGTATGTAATGTGCAGGAAGTAGAAGTCATGTCAAGGATTTGGATTGTCTGTCATGGCAGGTGCTTACATGGGTGCGACACAGGCTGCAGGCATGGAGAAGGCTCCATACCAGGGTACAGAACACATCTGTCTGCCTCTGACTGAAGAACTAATGAGCTGGACCACAGGGTTTCATCTATACAGTGTGGGGGTCACATGAAGCAATGACTGCATTATCTTTAACATCTTACATATTGGAATTTTAATAATGTAATTACAATTATTAATGGACATGAAATCCTATGTGTTAGACCTTGTATTTGACAACTATTCTCATTAGGATTTGAAAGTTCAGGGAATTTAAGTTTATTTTATTCCACAATGCAGCTCTCTCTCTAAAAACCATTACCTATAAGGCATCTTACTGAACAAGTTTTAGGAATTTGTTTGTGTGTCCTAAACTGGAATGGTACTACTTTTCCTTTATAAGAAAGATAAGAAAGTTTAAGATTTAACTCCAGGGGAGGGTTTTTTAAAAGCCAAAATGGCAGAGGTACTAAATAGAATTATCTTGATGCTAGGAGAGCACTGTGCTTGGACAAGCTACTTAATATAATGATCCCATCTACTTAAATGAGCCAGCCACTGGAGTTTCCCCAGCACTGCTATTTTGTAGCTATTTAATGTTTCAGAGCTTACTTGGCTTAAGTTGGCAGGTGCTTGTGTATGCTGGTGGACAGTCTTGCAGGCTGATTAACTATAGCTTTTAGAGTTGTCACTTCTACTTTGAACCATCTACCACGCCTGCCTTATTTCTGAAGGAAGGAACCCCATGGGTCTCCAAGATTCTTAGTACAGCATGACTGCCCCTGAAAAATATTAACAGATTGTGACAAATACTAAGATAATACATTGCAGCATAGTTATATGGGGAGATTGGTGGAAAGGCAGTATTTAAAGTGCTACTCATTTGGTTCTCCAATGGTATTGGGCTCATTGCCCAGCTGTGTGTTAGAAAGAATAATGACATATATGAGGTGTATTTTCAGGCAGTTGTTAATAGCAAACTAACTCCAAAAAATTGGGAAGAAGACAGGAAGGGCAGTTTATTTTATTAACTGTTAGGTTTTTGGCATAGACTTTCCTTTGGATTTTTCCATTTGTTCATCTGAACTATATACCCACAGAAAGACTGTGTTTTATCTAAGTCATTTTTACCTTTAACATTCCTTTTAAAGATCAATTGCCTTCTACTGTCCTGCTTTATTTTATTTAGATTTATATCTAGGGAAGTAGGTGTGAAAGACTGCATAGGACCAAAAATGATCTCTGAGTATCTTTTTTTTTTTTTTTCCTTTTTCTTTTTTGGTACTGGGGAATGAACTCAGGGACATTCAACCACTTAGCCACATGCCCCGCCCTATAGCCCTATTTTGTATTTTATTTAGAGACAGGGTCTCACTGAGTTGCATAGTGCCTCACTTTTGCTGGGGCTGGCTTTGAACTTGAAATACTCTTGCCTCAGCCTCCTGAGTCACTGGGATCTCTGGGTATCTTTAGTGGAAAACTAGAGAGGATCCAGCAAACTTGGTCATTATCTGATTTTATGGCTTTGCTGGTTTTGTCATGAACTTTAAACTAATGAACAACTCTGTTGACTTATAGATAATTGGCAGTGATATAAAATATTTGTATTCATATGATACAAACTATTTTTAGCCTATTCAAATACAATTCATTTTTAGCTCCAAATCCTGTTCCTATCCCTCTTCTTATACTAAGCCTATTTATTTGTAGTTCATTTCAGCTTTAAGTTTTGTCAATATATACAAAATTCTTTGAATTTACCCTTGAACCAGTTGTTATATCTTACTAGTTCTCCCATTAATTAATTAGTTAAATAAGATCCTTGATAAATATTTATCTTGTATTTGAATGCCGTGTGATTGTGCCTTCTTTAAAAAATTATCCTTCAACAATATTCTTTTTATGCCAGAAATTTTGGATTTTTTTTTTTTTATATTGCTCTTTGGTCATGTAAACCCTGAGAATCTGGGTTTCAGAAAGACCATTTTGCAGAGTAGGTAAGTGATAGGTCATCAAAAGAAAATCTCAAGTTTAGGGAGGTATATATTCTTTACCATGGGAAGAGGTAGAAAGCAGTGCATAGCAAGCCAGATGGAGAGGAGCTGGTGGTTCCTACCTGAATTGCCAGTTCAAGCACATTTCATGGTTTACATTGAGCATCAGAAAGAGAGAGAGTGGAGGGAAGAGGAAGGAATGCAGGGCTTGATGTGAAGAGTTTTTATTCTGTGTCATCTATGGCTTTGCATAAAAACTAAGAATCTGTCTACATGTGCATGTGTGTGTATACCTGTACCCAAATGTATGCATACGTGCAGACACACACATACGTGTATGTCAACATTGTGTCCAACAGTAAAATTAGGTATTTTTATATAGGCTATTTCATTTTCCCTATAAGGCTGATTGTGTGCATTTTGTGATGCCTGATTTTACAGGTCACATGGATACTAAGCTGAGGGACAAGGATTCAAATACATGCCTTACTCTCACAACGAAAAAAATCTTAATGCCCATTTGCTGACTTTTCCATTTCTTTGGATTTTTTCTTCTGTTTCTTTTGGTTTCTTGTAAGAATTGACTTTGAAAGACTTCCAGTTCTGTGTCATTTTGAATGGCCTTTCTAAGAATCTGTGTGGGGACCCATGTATCCCCAGAGACCAGATACACTCTAGAATTTGAGGGGAAAGGACAAGGTACAGAGGGGTTTCTGTTTGGAATAAATCTGTGGCAACCTGGACAAGAACAGCGCGGTGACCCTGGAATGCTGCTTGGGGTCCTTAAGTTAGACCTGGAAGGAGAGGGGAATAGTCACACATAATTATAACTCCATATGTAGGTGCAAACCAATAACATCTGAATTCTGGGTTCAGTTTTAAGGGGCTGCATGACCTTGAGCCGTACTTTCTTCATCTAGTGAAAATTAAAGATAAAAATTCCCAATCCTTTCAGTAAAGGAGGGACAGAAATAACCAGTGACTGTGCTACACTTGGAACTGTTTTGCTCTACTCTGGACCCAGAATTTCCACTTTCTCCCTTAACCACAAATTACTACAAATAGGCATGCTGTCAATGAAAAAAAAAAAGAAAAAATAAAAAGATTGGTGTCCTTGCTAAGTAAAGGCTGTTTCAGGTTGAGAACTCTGGCAATAAGTTGGTTCATCTCTATGGATGGATAAATAGTATAAAACGGACCTGTGAGTGTAGCTGGGGAATTAAGCAAGGGGGGCTTTCCGATTGTGAAGAACAGGCCTTGTGTGCATAATTTCATTTGATCACCTCAGTCCTGATGTCAGCCTGTCCCCACAGGACATGGCCTCAGACAAGTTGTCATTGGTCAAGCCCCTCATGAAGGAGATCCAGGCTTGCTACAGTCATACCTGTACATGACCTTTATTTAAGTCACTTATGCAACATTCACATATCATTGTCAGCCTTTTTTAAAAAAATTTTTTAGTTGTAGCTGAACCCAATGCCTTTATTTTGTTTATTAGTTTTTCATGTGGCACTGAGGATCGAACCCAGTTTCTCACATGTACTAGGCAAGTGCTCTACCACTGAGCCCCAGCCCCAGCCCTATTGCCACCCTTTTAGACACTCTTTTCAACATTGAGACGTCTACCCTGAGGGTTATTTTAGAGAAAGATCCTTCATGTTAACAACTGATAGGTTGATGGAGCTCCATTACGTAAGGACTTTGGTGAAATAGGGTGGGTCAATGCCTTTGTAGTCTTTCAAGCACCAAAGCTTCTGTCTTTAACTATTTCTTATAATACAAAGTGACTGGGTCCCTTACTCAAGAAAGCTATGTGACTGTCTACACACCTCACCATGTACTGTGACACATATAATTCTGAAAAACGTAATAATTCCACAAAGGACCTAAAAATGGGCAATTAAAGATCATTTTTTCTGTAAATGTCCTAGACCCATCTTAATAGTAAAATCCACATCTGGTTAATGGTTCACAATGAGCTGTGGTGTCCTAGCAGGATTTATTTAGGGATGAATCTTATGGAAGCTGCAGGTCTGGCTAGATTTCCTCTTTCCCTGTATGTACAATGCCTCTCTCCTATGGCAGAGCAGTCATGAAAAGCGGAATTAATTTGGAAGGAGAAGAAAAGAGAATTTACTGTGAATCCCTCGAGGATGAAAGTATCCAAACTTGTAAATTCCAGACATTTGCACAGCGAGGTGATGAAACAGATCCTTGCCATACCATTTGTTCTCCACAGTGCACTGGGCACAGTGTCAGGAACATGCTCCCCAAGAGGTAGCTAAAGATTCTTGCACAAAATGTGCTATCAAAACTCAATTGTCTAAGAGCATGTATTTAGAAAAGAAAATGAACCTGCACTTCAGTGAACCAGAATGGCTTCCAGGAGTTTATCTGGGGAAACTGTCAGTTGTTCTTCTAATAGGTTTATACAGGTTCACTCACCTCTGACCCTCTCCTTTATTTCTGGGAATTTCTCCAGAAAACTGGGAACATTATGCCATAGGACAAGATGGACTCTCCTGGGTACTTTAAGGGGAAGCTGAACTAATTTTTGATCTGCTAAGGAGACTCTTGATTTCCATCTACCACAAGGCACTTGACAGAAGGCCTGGGGGGAAGGTTGACCTTCATGTCCATCACTGAGATTTTAAACTAGAGTGTAAGACTGACTTTTTCTGGAGTGGTTGATTATTTGGAAGTGTCAGAGGTACTTCCTTAAAATAATAGGCAGTCCCTCCATGGTCGGAGGAAGGAGAAGATGAATGTACAGCCATTGTGAATCAATGAATAACTAAACAACCGTGGTTACACCCCACTAGCACAAGCTCCTCCTATGGCTGTTATGGATATCTTACCTTTAGGAGAAGAATGCATAATAACCTTGGGGAATCCTAGAATTTAAAAGGTTATTCAGCTTTGTTAGTCCAACTCTTTTCCAGAACAGGCATCTCTTCTAAACCATTCTGTTGCTGAGGATGATTAGTATTCTTCCAATAATGAGAACTTGCTACCAAATGAAGACACTTGTGCAGCATCTTATGAAACTTTTATTAAATATTCTGTTCAATAATGTAATAAAGATTCATTTTTCAATGAAATGAAGTCTAGTACCTAACTCTGTTTCCCTATCAACATAAAGTATTTTTTGTGCAGTATCCACATATTCTCTCTAGGATTGTGACTATAATGTAAGGCAAGGGACAATTATATTTGTTTTATTTCAAAATTTTAACCAGGAGTTATTCACTTTTTTGGAAAATCTCATCAATAGGAGTTGTGACATTGGCAATACTTTTGTGCCAGTGGAATACCTCTGTTGCTCTGTGTTTGTGGTTGTTGGGTTCAGGGTTGTGGTAACAGTACATCTAGGTCAATCATCTGACTTCTTCTTTTGTGTAGTGTTTATTCATGACCCAAACATTAATTTATGAGCATAACTATTATTTTTAATGGGCTACCTAAAAATTTTCTCCTTTGTATTGCACTTGAGGAATTATTTGCATTTAAGAATGATGTGTATAGACATATTATGGGTATGTCTGATGTGGGTAGACATATTATCAATAGATTTGTGTAAGGACTGTAAATGGAATGTTCACATGAGTTACTCTTGAAAACTAGTTTGAATTCCAGTAAGTTTGAAAATCACTACAGATTCTTTGTAGAGTTGTTGGGGCCATTGCTACTTTCCTGCCTTCCCCTGAGTTTATGCCATGATTCAACAATGTTTCTCCTATCCAATTGAACTTAATATTCTTTTCAAATGCTACTTACGTAGAAGTCTATACTTGCATTATTTCATTGATTTATTTTTATTTCATTTATTTGATGAATGAAATGTAATGAGTGCCTTAATGGGCCAGGTACTGAGTTAGTTTTGGAGGATGCAATTATTGAACAAAGTAGGTTCCCGGCCCTACAGGAGGTTGTGCTCCTCCGAGGGATATGGAAAAGCAGCCAATCCATTGTGGTACAGCAATATGTGTAACACAGGTCCATGTGCAGAAATAATGAGACAGCAGGAAGTGGAAGGACACTTTACCTGGGCCTTAGATCCTAGATGAGGGAAGGCTCACAAGTGATGCTTAAGCTAGAGAACTGATTGATGGGAGGAGAAGGAGGGGAGAAGAGGTGTAACAAAGAGAAGCTCATAGCTTTCCAAATGGAGAGATTAGCATTACTAGGGCCCTGGGTATAATTGAGCATATTATGTTTATGCTGCCAATGATCATGTTTGGCACAGGATATAAGAAGGAGAGAGGCAAGAGATGAATGGAACATAGGCCTGTCCATAAAAAACCACAAGTGAAAGTGTATGAAAATGAATGCTATAATATGTGCACAGACCAAAGGTAATTCAGTTATGTGGTACACATAGTTTAATATCAACAGAGGCAAATTATTGCCACTCAGGGGAATCTCAAAGATTAAAGATGTGGACCCTAAATACTTATTACCCAAGAAACTATGCAGGAGACCTAAAAAGATAAATTCATATATATTTGTCATATATAAGGCTAAACTTGACCATTAGCTTTCTTGAATACCATTGTTTTCCTACACATACCCTTATATATATATATTTTCTGTTCCTACAACCACAGAATATGTATCTTGGAATGGCCAGAAAACCACAAGGAAAACACTCATATAGGCTAAAAGTTAACTTTTCTCAATCAGTTATCTGTCCCCCAAAGATTATTCAATCTCCCATTGAATAATCCTTCTATTCTAGCCTTTGCCTCAAACCTAGGTCTTGGTTCAAGGCCCTTTTCCTTTTACTTGGAAAGAGTCATTGTAGTAAACATTTTCTAAGGTTAAATAGTACTGATGTAATTATCAGTTATTTTGCATATTTGGATTTAAATGCTGCAGGATACACATGGTTTTCATCAGATTATAGGATATCCTGTCTCTTCTGCCTCCTCTGAGTCTAGTCTAGGAAGCATATCTCAAAAAAAAGAGACCACAAATATGAAGGAAAAGTTATGACTATTCATTCCCACTGTCCTCTGAGTATTGAGTTTTTATTTGTACTGATATTTTAAGTTTAATAAAAAGGGCAATTTCTTTTTTTACTTGTTTTGAGATTATTAAAAATTTAATATCTATATTTAACACATACAGTGTGACATTTTGATATACATATAAATAGGGAATGATTACTATAGCTCAGTAAACTAATATATCCATGGTTCCACACGGCTAACTTTTGTGCTTGTGTGGTAAGAACAACTAAACTCTAAATCATGATGAATTTCCGGTGACAGAAAATTATTAGCCATCGTCCCCATGTTGAAGAACATGATGTTCAATTAAAGCCATTTTTTCCAATCTTCTTCTTTATGTAGCATGTGCTTTTAAATTCAGTTTGGCTCTTCATTTCTCCTCAAATACATGGGATGTGTGTTTTCATTTCAGGAGAGTTGTTCCTGTCTCTCCTTAGGTCCTCCATTCCTCCTGGTTTAAGGCCATGGAGAACTTTAATCACAGAAATTCTTTAATGACAATAGTTGACTCCACTGCTGTCACCAGTACACTGAAATTTTTAAAGCCCCAGATTGGAAAGGATGCTAGAATTTATTATAGCATTTCAAGAGGTGTGATTTAGCAAAATCTAGGTCCATGTACATAAATTTTGGAAAGAGACCTCTTGGCCTTTTTTAAATGTGGAAGTAGTGCCAGGGGAGGAGAACTATCTCCTTTTTGTAGTCCTGCTATCACTCATCTGTGAGGTAGGGACTCTTGCTATTTACCTATGGGCATCCATCTTCAATGATTAGTGGGAATTAAAGTAATTAGTATAAATTAATGGCTCTATGAATTGTAAAAGGTTAGATATTATGGAGTTTCATTGTCATGGAGTCAGACAATTAGTGAAATATACACTTACAGACTATACCATAGATCTTGTGGCATTTCTAGCCACTCACCTTTTATTGCTTTACTCTGTAGGATATGATCAGTGTTGCAGTCGGGCCTTTACAGATACCTACTAAAATTATAGTATTTTATGGAAGAAAAATAATTTTTCATATAGGCTTAGATGCAGTTCAATTTGATTAGTTTCTTAATCACTCTCACCTAGACTTGGCCCCTGTACTGAATTGGTCTGCGCTAGTTTACAGCTATTGAGCTTTGAGCAGTAAATTCCAAGTTCTCAAGTGAGCTGTCATATAACTTAGTAAGAATGCTGATCTGCCGTTATCAGGGTCAAAAACAAGCACTTTGTAAATTGGTTTATTGTATATCACTACAGGATCACCAAATTCAATTGTAGAAATAGCTAACTTTGAGTAAGCAGAGATGAGTGTGGGATTACAGCTGCAATAAACTTGAAATTGATCATCATTTGTGGGTGAATTTGTAGGAGGCAGTTGGTTTGATTGATGCAATATGGGTCACAGAACGGAAAGATGTAAGTCAGCATCTCTGGTCAGTTGAGGTGCAGAAGGTCACTGGGAGCTGGTGAATTACTGTTTGTCTGGGTTTGGCAAGCCATGTTGGAGCAGCTGAACTGGAGCCATCCAGGCCTTCCCATAAAAGGAAACAACTGAAATCAATCAGAGAAGATATCATTCAGGCTGTAGGATTTAAAACATCTTTGAACTTCTGAAAATGAAGCTTTTGAAAATTCCTAAGAAAAGTATGGCAAAAGAATTGTGAGGAGGTTAGAAATTTGCAACCTAATTACGAATGCTACTTCAAGTTCCTAATTTTAGATTAGAAATTAGCCTCTCTTGGGGGTACCAATACGATATGTTTATGACACAGAAGTACACATGTCTAAAAAAACTTCCAGGATGGACATCTTCATATGGTTGAAGAACATCTACCTGACTGACGTCAGCCAAACCTATCTAACTAAGAGCAGAGACTGCTTATAGTTCATTTTGGTTTGGATATGAGGTGTCCCAAAAACTCTTATGTTTATGCAGGTGTGTTCAGAGCTGAAATGATTACATTATGAGAGCTGTAACCTAATCAGTAATTAAACCATTTAATGGATTAGTAATTTGAAAGGACTACTCTACTGGATGGTAACTGTGGGCAGGTTGGATATGGCTGGAGAAAACAGGTCATTTGGGGGCTTATAATTTGTCTCTGGCATCTCCTTAGCTCTCTGCTTTCCAGCTGTTATGAGCTGAGCCGTTTCCCTCCCCCATGCCCTTCTGCCATGATGCTCTGCCTGTCCAGGTGTTCAGAGCAATGGATCCAGCCAACCATAGACTGAACATCTAAGACGGTGAGCCTCAAGTAAACTTTTCCTTCTCTAAGATGCCTGTGATTGTTGTCATAGAGACAAAAGCTGACTAATACATGGCCCCTCAATTACACTCCAGTCAATGTGCTCTTTGCCCTCTGTAGCTGTACTTGCCCTCATTATCAGACTTTCTTTAGCCTTCAAACATTTCCCACAAGACTTACAATAAGAAATGCATTGTATGTTGCAACTTAAAACATACGAATTATGTGCATGGGTAGGAAAACTTTCATAAGAAATAACTTTACTTATATGATAAGCTCTGAAAGACTCTATTCTATTTGAAACTTCAAGGCTGGTGACCACCTGCTAAAGAATTTCAGATCCTGCAGTTATGAAGTCCATTGAGCCAGAGTGAAGTGAAAGAAGCAGGTGCAGCCTCCACTTGGATGAGCCTGCCTGGCACTGGAATTTAAAGAGATAGGAAATATTGGAGCTACCTGACTAGAAATCAAGTAGGAAAAGTTAACCAAAGATCCCCTAGAATTAACATTGCCCTTATAAGGGGCATCAATATCTGGGATATATGGGGATTTCCAGAGGTGGGTGGTCTTATAGAACTTGTATTCATCTGTGGGGTCTTTCCATAATGGGCTCTGAGATTCTTCAATACAGAGTTTCCTAACCTTTATCATCAAACATAGTACCTAATTGATTACATGTATGTTACTGAGTGGTAATTGAATAAATGAATGAACGAGGGAAGTGAGAAGAATCAGATGCATTCTATTCAATATTTACTCCAGAACCTCAGCCAAGACTAAGCCAAAGCAGTGAGCACTGAAAAAGGTGAGTGAGGCAGGAATCATAATTACTGGTTTGGGGTATGATAGCAGTAGTAGGAGCAGATGGTTATGGAATAATGAACCTCAGATCACTCATAACCGTGGCATAGAGTAACAGCTTCCATTTCAACTGTGGCTGTGTGTCCTGGAATAGCAACAACAGTCTGGGGCTGAAAATTGCAAAACCTGGCTCAGTTGCCTCGATTCACCTTGCTGTGATGATAATCCCATTGTGACTGGTGGTGCCTTTCAGCACACACTAGAGCATGGTCCCCATTCTCCACCATTTCTAAACTAAGTATCCTATTCCACTCCACCTCATCTCTCTCCAGGGATTTCTTCACTGTATGCTGGCAATCTGAAATGACTGTGAAGAACCAATTTTCCTTTGAGAGAAATAGGCATTTGACCCATAGATCTCTATGTGGATTTTGAAAATGGCAGATTCTGGTGATCTAGGGGCATTTCTATGGATTCTGAACTTAACTAGGAGAAAGAAGCCAATAAACAATATACGTGACTTTTACCTCCATGCCATTGTATCCTGAAGCTGGCAGGTAGTGGTTTGCAAGAACTAGTTGTTCAAAATCAGGGATTTTGGAATCTTTTACTAAGCATAACCATTATTAAAGTTAAATTGTATAAATGTACCATTAAATAAATTGTTAAAACAAAGGTAAGAAGTACGGAGTGCTCATCACTTTCTAATTATTTTACTGTTAGTTATACTCTTGAGGCCTATTGTATTTGAATGTCGAAAATGTTCTATAATGAATTTTACAGTACATCTCTTCCCGTCTCAACATCTGGCAATATCATCTTGATTGTTAGAAATCATCTACATTGCAAATATTTATACTATGGAAATTGGTATTATTTGGAAATTATATTAGAAACATATATTCTTGTTAAATGAAGTACCCTCCCAAAAAAATCAGCCTGGCGAGCCGATTATTGAGTATTTGCTAATACAACACTGACTCCTATTGTAATAGCTCAGATACTTCTGTCGATAAGCACTGAAAGCAACAATCTGAAATTTTGTTTCAAACCAATAATCCTAGACAATTCAGATGAGTGCCACTGTAGGCATACTGGGAGGTGGAAGAGCTAGCAGAGTTTCCCAAACATTGTGTTTTTGGAACCCTGTGTGTATGTCAGAGTTCTTCAGAGAAGAACCAGTTGCATATAAATATACATATTCACATACATGCATTTGTATACACATCTATAAACACACATGCATGTAGATATAAGAGAGAGAGGAAAGAGGTTTATTTTAAGGAATTGCCTTATGTGATGTGAACTTGAGGAAACCTTTCTTCTGAAGGATTCCCCAGTTTTTGTTCGTAGGGTCTTTGAACTGATTGGGTAAGACTTACCACATGATTGCGGATTATCTCCTTTCCTTAAAGTCAACCTATTTCAGATGTTAACCACACCTGCAAAATATCTTCACAGCAACTCCTAGTGTTTGATCAAATTCCTGGGGGGTACAGCCTAGCCACATTGGCACAGAATTATTGCAGTTTGTTCATAATTTTTCCCTGACACCCTAGGTCAGAAGAAATATTAACCTTTTTATTTATTAAGTCCAAACAATTAAATTTTTATATCCTAAAAGAACTTAGTGACCATTTGAAAAAAAAAATACATATGCATTGTAAAAAATGTTAAAATTCTTGGTTACAATTATTATAATTAGAACACAAAATTTTTAAACCCTAGAATCAAATGGGATACTACCATCCACATTTCCTGCTCCATGATTCTTTTCCTATGTTACTTGTGAAATGGAAATTAAGGTGGAAGAGTGCTTTGCTAAAATCACTGGAAGGAGTATAGTAAATCTGATGCTGAGACTCTGAACTTCCTCCAGCACATACTTTTTTGCAAATTCCTACAGATGCCAAATGTCCCTTGAAATTTTAAGATGTCCCCTGACACCCCATGTTTGCCACTGTGCTCTGTGATCTTGTCTCTGATTAGAGTGGTTACAAGGAGAGTTTGTGGCATACTTTGCCTTATGGAGTCCCAGTGCTGTTATGACTTGTTAGTGTTTCTGTGATGGAGAACCACAATTTTGCTGGGTTCTTTCCTACAGAGAGTAAGAAAAATTGAAGCAATTAAAATTGTCTTCTGGGCTCTTTCTATTCAAAATTTTTAAAAATTAATTCTGGAAAATAATTTGAGTTGTGTGTATGTATTTGTGTCTGTCTGTCCATGAGGTTGTACCTGTACAGCAAATTCCTTTTAAGGTGGTGCTTTCAAAAATCTCAAAGTTTTAATTATATAGATTAATAAGGTATATGTATTTATGACATGGAGAAAACCCTCTATTTAATAAGAATTTCATAACATGCCAGAGCCAAGGTCAGATGTCATCCAAAGAAAGGAAGGCTTTTCTGACTCTTGCCTGACCCACCCCTGCCTTGTCTTTCTTCATTCTTCCACACCTTTTTCTGGATTTTTCTTCAATCCCAGATGATCAGCTTCTCTGCAATAGGAAAGGCCACCAAGTGATGATGACCAGAAACACTGGCAGAAGATCTGTATCATCCAGAGAGTTAGGTTCGAAATTTTCCTAGCAGGGTAGGGATTTATTTAATAATTAACTTTTGGGTCCCATTCAAAAACAGTTATTTTTGCAGCATTCTGAGTAAATTTTTAGAAATAGAAGAATTAACATTCAGTCTTTATCAGAAATTGGCAGAATCAAGGAATGATGGTAATGTTGATTGTTTGAATGATAAGACTCAATGAAGTAGAATGTTAATCTCCTTAGACTTGTGTGAAAGTTTGAACATTTCTCCATTCTAACACTGAATGACTTCAGCCCTCACAAATATGACAGAATCCATTCTTTATAACAACTCTTAATGCTGAAAAATGTTGAAAAAGTACTTGGAAGTTTAGGAAATTTGAGTTTAAAAGAAATTAACTGTAGCCTACCTTAAAAATCTTGTTTGTATATGTTCTGTCACTCCTGATCAGCTTGTGTAGATCTTTTAACTTCAACTTAAATGATCTTTGCTGCCAGAAATGCTAACTAAAATTAATTTGTTCTAGAATATTTTGCTTCTCTTCACCTATTTCCTTGCATGGCCTGCTCCATTCAAATTTTTCAACACCACTCAGAGAAACTGACTCGTGGTTTGAGGAGACATACCAGATGATGGGGAAACTCTGAAGCTTGGTAGCAGATATGCAGATCGACTGTGGGAATTTCAGTAGTTCAAATGCAGAAAACATTGACACAGACTGCACAGTCTGAGGAAATCTAAAACCAAGAGTGCACTTGGATCAGATTGAATTTGGAGGGTTAGAAATTGAAGCTCTCTGTTAAATCTTGCCATCTTCTTTTCACTGTTTAGTGTTTTATTTTCTTTCTACCTCCAGGGAAGGGCAGGTCTAGTAATCTCTCTCCATACTCCAAAGCTCTGTATAAGGCAAGAGTTTGGTTGACTGTGGTCTGTGAAATGTCACTTATTCTGGGCACTTTGGTTTCAGCTATTTGTGCATTGTTTAGAGTGTTCATTCTGAGATCTGGGTGTCACCTCTGAGGGCAGAGAGATTGTGGAGCAGACCTGTAGAGGCTGGCCTGCCTGGTTAATGAGGTTCTCCTGTCTGCTTCTCTTGACTCCCATGCCACTCAGCAAGCCTATTCCTGGCTCCTTTCAGACCCAGAGCCCATCTCTGGAGGGAGTGGGATCTGGAGGGATCACATTTCTGCTGTCACAGCACCATCTTGGAGTGGAAATGAACATCTGGGCAGGCATTTGGGACATGATGCTGTAGAGTGACACATAATTGAAGGGGGCACACAGAGGGAGGAACAGCCCTATCTCTTCTTTCTTGGAAAACAGAGGACAATTTATAGTCTCTGATCTCACTCTGTAACTTCCTGATGGAACCCCCTTCTTCTACACCTACATTTTCCTTATTTATTTTAGAGCTGGAGGAGAGTCCTTTAAAAATGCAGGGACCTAGGGAATTTGCTGGAATTAACTTCAGGAGCCCTAAGAAAACCTCAGCCTGTAAAATCCAGTTCACATAACCCCCTGTCTGGTCTTGCTGGGTTTGAGCCTATCATAATGATTTGCACCTAGAAGCTGTCAATCAATGTTTGATGAATAAAGATACAGTTAGCATTGTTTGTCAATTCCAGACTTTGTGCCTTTAAGTTCTGTTATCCTGATCTTCCTTGTTGTTAGTGGTCCTTGACACGTCTACCTCTTCCCCAGTTGAGCTACATGTTACATCTAATTATTTATTTGATTTATTATAAAGAACCTAAGGCACTGAGCATGGTGGCACGTGCATGTAATTCTAGCGGCTTGGGAAGCTGAGGCAGGAAAATTGCAAATTCAAAGACAGCCTCAGCAACTCAGCAAGGCCTTAAGCAACTTAGTGAGACCCTGTCTCAAAATACAAGATTATAAAAGGGCTGGGATGTGGCTCAGTAGTTAAGCACCCTGGGTTGAATTCCTGGTACCACAAAAACAACAAAACCAAACCAAAAAAATCAACCTAAGGCACCTTGAGAAAGGAACGTGATTGACTGGGAAACCCCAAAGGACAATACTTTCACCACCTGCCTAAGTTTTAACTTTGAGATGATCTCATAATTGTACCAAATACTTTTTAGTATTTGAGAAAACTTTCATATTCTTTCTATTTGGAGAAATTGGAACAGGAAGGGGGAGAGCCAGTTTCTTCACATGGTGAAGTGACTCCAAGTGTGATTGCAGAAGTTAAGTATGGCAGGCATTGCAGGCCACATGGTCCCTATTGTGACCATGTCTGTCCTGCTCTAATGCTGATGCAGTCACAGAACACATGCAAGAGAAGGAGTATGGCAGTCGTGATGAAGCTTTATTCACAGACACTTGAACTTGAATTTCATAGAACTTTCCTCTGATGCAAAATATTATTCTTTGATGTTTGTTTTGTAACCACTGCTCACAGGTTCTCCAAAAGCAGGGATGGACTGGATTTGGCTCAGAGGCCATGCTTTGCAGACCCCTAAATGAATTTTTCTAATCTGCCAAGCATTCAGAATCATTAGGTTGGTTGGGCGAATTAAAATAGCCTCAGATGAGCAGGAGGAAGGAGCTGCACCTTGATAAGTCAGCCACATCCCTCCCACCCCAAATGCATCAAAATGGTGCACATCAGAGACAGGTGCTTGCTGAAAGAGCAGGCTCTCCTGAAGGAGTGATAATACTGAATGAAGCCAGCTCAGACTTTTCAGTGTGAAATTGCTGAAGATGCTTCCATTGCCCCCCGGCATCTTTCCCTCTCAGATAGTTTTCACAAGTTTGCTGTCATAGAGCTTAGAGACAGTAAGATACACAACGTGACTGTTGATGGTATGATCCTGATAAACCTTAAAGCCCCTTTGCCATTACATGAAGAGATTAACATACCTTCCAATAGATGGATAGTGCTTGTGAATTTAACAGTCGTGTATGGCAAAATTTTGAGGATACTGAAAACTCCCTTGCACGAGCCACACTTCTATTTGTTTTCTTAAAGTTTTGAAAAGAATTAAGAGAGCATATATATGCAGGCAATTATTCTTTGTTGGCATCAAATAATTATTAATTTCAGTGATAATGAGACACTGGTAGAGAGATTTTTTCTGAAGAAATTGATACTTTTTATCTAGTCATTTTCTGTTTTCAAAAGTGGAATTTTGTCTGATTGCTTACTATTGGAATTTTCCAAAAGCTCTTTATTATTTAACATTTGACATCATTATACGTGAATGATTCTCAATCATTGCTTAGCTCTATTTCATATTTTGGTCTATAAAATTAGAATATCTACTATAGTTAATATTTTCAAGGCACCATGCTAAACCTTTTCCCTGCTTTATCCCATAGCCTGATATCATTAGTTCTATTTTCACAGAAGAGCAATTGAGATATGAAGCAACTCACTCTTAGCATCCCATAGCTCATAAATAGAAAGGTCAAATCACAAAAACGTCTGATTTTAACACTCTCTTTAGTGTACTTAACACTGACATCACTTGTCACGCTAGAATGATTAAAATGAAGAACTTAAATATTTGGAAGTAGACCTTGTGTGTCATTAAAATACTCAAATAATATAATAAAAGGTAAAGTATGAAGTAATCTTCAAAAGTGAGTAACAATTTAATAATGAGTAAAGGAAGAAGCTAGCTTATGGATTTGTAAGTGATAGCTACTTGCTGAGTGACAGACGTTCTGTACTTTCTGGGCAGAGAGCTACTTGAAGGGTAAAGAATACCTAGCCTATATAGACATGCACTTGGATTCAGATGAAAAAAAGTTAGAGCAGCCATGCACCTGGTTCATTTTTAAACTGACAGAGTAATCCTGGTATCTAGATGTTTAAGTGTTTCTTCTAAGTAGTCAGTGTCTAGGAAGGGGAAAACATGCTCAAATCCATGCCATTGTGCTTTCTAGATTAGACGTATGTGTATGACAGATAATAACCCAAAGTCTAATTACATAGCTATTAGAGGTCAGCAATCTCAAATCTCTGGTCACAGTCAGTGGATCTTATGTATCAACAACTTGGCATCATGCTCCTTTCTCTGACCTGTTTTAATCCATTTTCTAAATCCCCTTCCTCCATTCCCTACTCTATTGTACACTCATAAAATGTTCCTTTCTTGATTTCGCACGTCAGGACTATGTTCTGCTTTCTAAGTTATTACAGTTGAGCTAGAATTTTTGTAGAAAAACAGCAAAATATTTTTTTGTTGTTCTGAGGGGACAGTTCTATTTGGGATATTTGTGGAAGAAACCCCATGGATCTACATTCATGAGATTATGTCTTACCACTACAAGAATACCAGTACTTTATTTCAAGTAGAAGGAAGACACTTATTCCTAGTGAGGCATCTTTACACCAAAACTATCTCATGTGGTATGTGTGTGTGTTTGTGTGTGGGTGCATACATGTGTGTGTAGAGGTATTGGATCATGCAAGAGTTTGTAAGGGGCTGCCTTACTAATTCCATGCAATAATTTATTGTTCATTGAAATGGAAATGATCTCAAGAAGTTAAACCGTTTCTTTTCCTTTTTATTGGGACCTGATAGAAGAAAACTAGAGACAGAGATAGACAAGCATAGAGAGAGGAAGTACAGGCTTAAGGAAATGATTTCATTTGAGGACACTGATTCACAGAGTGGTCATGTGCCCAGGTCATGAGTGATGCTAAGGTAAAATCAGTTTGGGTTCCTGCAATTCTTGAATTCACATCACCAGGCAAAGAAACAAGCAGGACTTCCTCTGTGCTCTTAAGAAAGAAAAGAAGGAATTACTGAGATCCATGGAGAAACACTGACCAAAGTAGATTTAAAAGAACTGAGAAAATCATCTGCTATCTAGGTGATGTGCGCAAATCCAGTATTGGGTGTTCCATTGAAGAAAGTATATTTATTTTGAAAATAATGAAAATATTCTCACTTCGCACACCACCCTCATCAGCTGTCTTCCCCATGAAGGACACCTCTACTGAATATCCTATTTCAAAATACTCAAAGATATGAAAAAAACTTGAATATGATCTGATCTTCATTATAATATTCTTTTTTAATGGGAGGAAATTTATGAATGACAAAATCATTAGAACACTGAGAGATTTTGTGTATGAGTCTTCTTTTGTCCTTCCTTATCAGTTATGCTTAAGAGTTTAGAAAAGCAAATTAGCAATTCATGGACCATTTGTTTTTTTAAAAAAAGTCACCCCTTCCAGATGCCTTAAGCTCTAGAGCCAGGCTTCTTGGTAGGATGTAGGTATCAAAATCTCTTTGGAAAAATTTCACAATTCACATTGTTCTATCTTCTTAATTTTGGTATTGTCAAAGCCTTTAGGTCAAAAATGACAAGAACGTAATAGTGGTGAACAGGTTTGGGTATCACTCATAGGAGGAGCCACAATCCAACATGGGGAGCAATGGGATATCTCAGAGGGTCTTAGAAAGAATCTATATAGGATGTGGATTTGACTTGGGTAATTTGGGGGAGGGTCCAAAGAACCAAGGGCTCTCCCTGGATTGGGTGCTGTGAGAAAGTAGAGATAATGTCACAATAGGTAATTTTATAATAAGGAATCTCAGTAAATCCCCCCCAATGGTAAATTAGTTCAAGGATAAATTTGCAAATGGTAAGTACCAGTTGGTCATTTTGGCTAAGACAGGAGGTATTTGGTAACTTTGGATGGCACAGTGGCTTTGTTTTCTGTGCACAGAGGAGATTATGCAGTGACCTTGCTGGGTCTCATTTTATTGTGGCCTCTGATAATCTTGTCTGGGATTAGTGTTTTTCTGTGTAGTGGGAGAGTGTTAGTCAGTACCAGACTGGCTTCTGAATGTCAAGGGCAGCTGTGTTTCTTTCTTCATATTTACCCCCTGGTCTCTGGCAAAACTGTAGTGACTACTGTTTTTCAGAATATACTTCCAAAGTTTTATTAAAAATATTTTAATCACACAGTAAAATTAATAATAATATTGTAAACACATCCTGTCTATCCAGTAGCTTAAGACATAAAAGATTTTAGTTGAAAGTATTTGAATCTTTCTCTCAAATCTGAATCCTTCCTGGGAAAAAACTTTGACCTGACTTTGATGATTACCATTCTCAAGAATGATGTATTTCCTTTCCTTTTAAAAATAAATGTTATTTTTATGGTCTCTTCTATGAATTACATACAGTCTAGTTTTAATAGCTCTTTAATAAAGATAAGTTTTCTTTAAACACTTTAAACATTCTTTAACAAAGAACATGCTTTATGTTCAGGTTTTTAAAGTTGGAGTTTAGTACCAAACTATGTGAAGAACCACTTGACACCCTGTATTTCACAGAAAGTTATACAATTTTTTTTAAAACAGTACTGGGGATTGAACCAAGGGCCTTATGCATGCTGGGCACACTTTCATATATGCTGTTAAACGTTATAAATAAATTTCAGTCATAGCATCAAATATCTGTTGATCTTTATTAACAATCATTATTAAAGGCCATTTAAAGAAAATGATATTTAATTGTTCATTTGGTTTTCAGTACCTTAGTGACTTTAATCTCAGGGGTCATTTTTTATTTTATTTAGCACGACATTGCATGGGATTTTTTCCTTTGCTCCAGGGACCTTGATAAACATTTTTGACACAAACTGAGCTACATCAATCAGAAACTCACATTTTATGCAACAACAGACCATTTTAATTTTATGAAGCAAAAGATTGACTTCTGCTTGCAAATAGCACTGAAGAAAGCAGTATTGTCAAAAGAAGTGGCCTGATAGATCAAGAGATAAATTGGTTGCATTAAGTATTTCATTCCCTTTTATTCTACATTTCCATATGACATAAGCACTAATTAAACCCCCCAGTGGCTTCCTCCTTCCAGGAGAACATTTTCTCTCTGACAAGAAATGTCAACTGAAGAATGTGTGGCACAGGAGAGCTGCCATTCAAAGCACTGTTAATTTCACCTGGTGAAGAGCTCATTTGTTCCCACATTCCGAATGACAGAGCAGGAGGCTCTTACCACAGGCTCTTGCCCCTTGTTGTGATGGGACCCAATGCCTTTGCCTTGCTGAGGATTCCAAAAGCAAACACCTTTAAAACTGTGACATATCTTGTCATCTGGTGTTGCCTGATGCGTTTCAAATAAAAGCAGGAAAAAAAGCCATGCTGTTTTGAGGGTTTTAGTGCACCTTTGCTTTCATGATGGGGTTGGGGGGCTGGGCAGAGAAGAACTCCCAAGTTCAACTGAAGTCCTTCAGGTGTTTAGAATGCTAAGTATGCAGCTACACTGAGGCCCAAAGCTCATGCCTATGGCTAGGGGAGTAGAAGGAAGAGGTATCCTAGGATTTGAGTAAACTGATAGACAAGCAAAATCTCCAGAATCCACTCAAACCCTTACCATTCCATACTCATGTTTGTATGCTTCTCATTGCAGGGGAACACTTAAGAATCTGTCCTCAGGAATATACTTGCTGCACCACAGAAATGGAAGACAAGCTGAGCCAACAGAGCAAACTAGAATTTGAGAACCTCGTGGAAGAGACCAGCCATTTCGTGCGGACCACTTTTGTGTCAAGGCACAAGAAGTTTGATGGTAGGTGACACCATTTGGCTTCACTTAGTTTTTCTCAGAGAAAAGGTGTGCTTTTCTATGAGAATTGTACTGTTTTATGAAAAACGTTTTTTGAAGGAGATTTTCATTCCCTCTTAAACATTTATAGTATTGCCTATTTTTAGGAAAAGCATGAACTTGCTTGACAGTGTGTTATTTTTACAGTAGAATCTTGGCAAAATCTGAGTTAACCAAAAGCCATTTTGCATTTGTGCTTTGCCCATAAAATTTATTCTGAAAGATTTAGCTCAACTTTTCATTATTAGGGTGATTCTAATTCAGGTTTTGTCACTGTGGCTTGTCTTGAACTTTCATGTGGGGATCTTTATTTTTTAAAAATTGTGTCACTTAAGATTACTTGAGATATAGCATCACTTTTAAGAAGACAGACTCATCTTAGCTGCCAATGACATGGACTCCTTTATTTTAGAGTTTGCCATTGTGATAATGTAACACATCTTACCTGGTGGTCATGACACATTCTGCATAGGATTTAGACCTTCCTTCTCTTTTCTGATTATAAACAATCAACTTTATTTCCATGTTCCATTGGTTACATGAACATTTTTGCATTAGAAAGTACAAAGACCAAAAGCAATTATTACTGAATTTCAGCCTTGAATTTTCTCATCAGAGCCTCAGATAAGATTCAAATGTAATCTGATTTTTAAAAGCAGTGTTAATAATGATAACAATAAGGTTAAGTATTTTTCGATGGTACATTCACAAAGAAGTGAATGTACCTTACTATGATTCCTTGTAAACCAGACTTGGAAACTGTGGCAAGCCTGCCTTGTGCCCCTCAGACATGTCACATTGCCCTAGAGCAAAAGAGCTGCTACTCATTTTCTTTACCCTGTTCCATTAATGAATAGCAGAACCTGCTTGGAAAAGCTTACCAAATTTTTCTTTTTCTTTTCTATGTCGTAGGACAAATGTTCTACTTCATTGCTGCTTTAAACTATTATTGTAACACTGATTTCTTTCAAATTAGTCCTCCAAGTTATAAAAGACTGGCTCCCCTGTGTTTTGGGTTCCCATGATGATGTGACATTTTCCACGTACATGACTGTACGTCATCTTTTTTGCAAGTATGTTTCAACATCTTCACATTCCCTTTTTTGTCTCTTGCTCTGTGTATAACTTTATTTGGGATATATATGAAAATCATTCCTTATTTAGTGGCCATGCAAGGCAGGTTGTTCCCTTGGATACAACTGGGGAGTAGAAAAGGGGTTGCCCTTGACTGACAGTTTACAAATCTAGTGGCATTCAGGGACTGTGTGTATGGGGGATGACAATCTATCATTTCAAATTGAGGCAAATTGAGACGTCTAGTTATTTGTTACAAAAGCAGGTGAAGTGATCTGCTGCTGCTGATTTTTTATCTATGTCATTGGAAAACACAGTACCTTCACAAGCTCTGCTCCTGGTGATGCTGAGATAAATCAAGGGCAGTATTCACAGTTGATTGTACATATTTCATTTAAGAAAACTATGAAATGTTAAGTAGCTTTATGGGAGGGTTTTTTTGATGAGTAAGGCTATTGAACAAGACTGAACCACATACTTCTGGAATTATCATATCAGTAGCTTTTAATATTTTGAGGTCTGTAAAACTTAATCCCAGATCTAATTTTTCTTTGTTCTATTGAAGAAGTGCACATGCCCTCTCCCCCCCACACTTGTGTGTGTTCTCTCTCTTTTTACAGGTGTGTTTTAAATTGTTCTAATGTACTTAGGGGTGTCACGTCAATCAGTTTGACAGACCTTGATTTTGCACAGATTTAGATCTGACATGGGGTGATGAATTCTTTAGCAACAATTGCATTAGGCTGCCAAGAGGAAGAAGTTAGATTTTTTTTTCCCCTTGGGAAAATTTCAGCTAGACATTACAAAAAAAAATTCAACATGATCCTGTTGAGTCATATCTTAAAAAGTTCATTCTTAACAATATCTATATCATCATCATCATCATCATTATCATAATCATATCAATTTAAAAAGTCACCATCATACTTTCTGCCCTTTTTTTTCTGGTCCTAGGAATAGAACCCAAGACCTTATACATCTTCAGCCCCTCAGCTGGCTTTTTACAAAAACACTTCCTCCTGGCATTTGTTGATGAATATCAGTTCTCATGAGTATAGAAGAACTCTCTAGGATCATGTATAGAGTTCCTCTAAGTTTTATTTTTCACATGAAACCAATGGTACTGTGAAGGACTTTGAATTTCTTTTCAGTAACTTCTACAGTGAGTCATTTTGCACATTTTGCATTATTACTGGAGTCTCTTTATCCAGAATCTTCTGTTTGAGGTTCTGTCTCTGGTCCCACTTTCTCAGAGGTGTAGATTTGTCATTTGCATTTTGCACATCTTTGTGGGATCTAACTTATTATTATGCCAAAAAATACTGCTTAATTAAAATCATGGAGGCAATGACTTTCCTTCCTACTTTCATTAAGTACAACAACAATTTCAACTGTTCTGATATGCATGAGCCTGTCCAGGGTACATTCAGAGAGGCTAAATCCAATTACTGTGATAATTAGTCTCTGATATTTGCTTTCCTTATTATATTACAATGTCTTGATTTCATTTAACTTTTTGTTTTCTGGTAGTCATGATTCCCTTTAAAAATTTGAGATTCTAATATGCTTATCATACAACCACATTCTATTCATGGTTGTATTCTTTCCCAGTTTTTAATTAATATTTTTGGTAAGATTTATTAAAAGATTTATTTAGTTATTACTCAGTATACCAGTAAGGATTAGGTGTTTGGTTTCTGAAGGAATGTCCCCCACAGGTGATCAGAAAGGTTATTTTCTACCTAGCTTGTATGTGCCCTGTACCTCTTGGGCATCCTTTGTCTATAGAAAAGTATTTTGACCTTTAGGAACATTTTGGGCCAGTAGTCAAATAATCCTAGGGCCAATATAAAAATCTGAGAATAATTTAAGGTTTGCCTTTTGTACCGTTTTGAAAGCCTTTATATTTTTGTCAGGTAATTTTTTCCCAAGCCCTGGATATAATCTATTCAAACATGTTTATGCTATCCATTCTGCTTTTAAATTGAAAGCAATGTTAAAAGTGTTTGTGAAGAAAAGTTTAAATAAAATATTTTTAATCTTTAAAGTGTAAAAAAGATTTATTTAGAAGATAAGACTGCATGCAATTTCTAATATTTATCGGATGGTGGGACTCTAAACATGAATTCCTAGGACTTCCTCGACTTCTCCAAAATCACCAAGCGTTGCTTTACTGTCCCGTCACATTGACACAAACATTTTCAGCTGAGGGACGAGGAATTGAAAAAGTATATAGTGCCACTTGCAGAAATTTCATTCTTCGGTAGAGGATTTTCTTATAACTGGATGCCTGTTTGGTTTTTTTCCCCTCCTGTGAAGATAAAATTGAAATGTCATTTATATATTTTTATATATATATAAATTTATATATATATATATATATATATATATATATATATATAAAATACAGGCTTATGTTCTTGGTACTGGTGCTTCCCCCAATGTCCCATGGGATTCTGTTTATTTGCTTATTTATTTATTTATTTATTTATTTTCCTCCTTTCTCTGGCCAAATTTCCACCTGGGCTTCCATCAGTCGCCCCTGCAAACCTCTCCCCCTTTTGTCTGGGGCAACTACAAAGTTCACTCAGAACTATACTGGGGTGTGCCAAACCCAGTTTTTGTTTTGCTCCCCAGGGTTTATAGTCCTGGATGCAAAGCCAGCCCAGTGCACCCAGCAGAATGATCGCGACTTTACCCGCTACGTCTCACCTTTGCCCTGTCTGCCAAACACAGAAATCCAAAAACAGATTAATGATTAACATGCAGACAAAGGGAAGATCGTCATGGGCACCCAATCTTTAACTTGGATTTTGTGTTCAGGGACCTGTCAAACTGGCGTTTCTGTCTAAATAACTATGGCTTTTATGCTCCTAATTTCTTTGTTAGAATCCTGGGAATTCTATCAGACTGCTATTCTGATAGTGATAGTCCCTCATCTTCAAAATGCTAACCCTGTTTATCGGGGATGGATGGTAAGGCAGAGGCACACAAATATGAAGTGGCAGACTCAGGGTCCTGCCCCAGGTCCAGCATAGCAGGACCCTTGCTCTCAGCTACCTCTACCCCATGATCTCCCCTGTGCTTTCTAGCCCTCAAAGGGACTGACAGTTCATGGTCAACCAGCCATCCATCTATCTCCCTCGCCTGTCCTGTCCCAGTTATTGTGGGGAGGAAGTGGAAATGACCGTCAGAGAAAAGTGGAAGGAGATGTTTTTAATCCTTAAAAAAGAAAATTGCTCACCTAAATATAGCCCAAGCCCCCAAGGAGCCAATTTCCACCAAGAACAAGGAAGCCAAGAGTGTAATCTGATATGTACATCTGTCTTGTAAATAGTAGTGTTATAGGAAATCAATGTTTGGTTGAAATTCTAACTCAACTTTCATTTTGGGTAGATACTGGCAAAAAATGATTGATATTTCTTTAACAAGGCAAGAGTGATATTGGCAGGTAAAGAATCTAGCCACATTTGGGCAAAAGTGGAAACAAGGTTCATTTGGATGCTGTGCCTAAATCAAAGAGGAATGCAAAAAATGTTATTGAATCAATGAAGCCCCATTGTTTATTCTCCATACCTCACAAGACATAGTGTTTTCTATCTTGATTTAGACGCTAGCACTCTGTTCTCTAAGAATGTCTGTAGAATATGGATTATTTGCTTGAGTGGATATTTTATTTCAGTTATATTCTTTTCCTTTGGATTGATTTGAGTGGAAATTTATTCACATTTGGAGCTCCACATGAGGTTTTGTGTTTAGTATGTTCTTCTTCATCTTATTATTTTTCTTTTCTTCCTGGTTTTTATTTATGTATTTTAATGATATACATTTGTCCAGAGATTTTGGCAGTAAGTATATTTTTAAAAGCAAAATAAAAAAATGAACAGTAATTTCCATCTTCCTGAAGAACTTATTCTATTGTAACACCTCCGAATACCCATTGCACTGAATGTGGAAATAATTTATATACAGAAGCATAATATTTTTATGCTGCAAACCTGCTTGTGTTTTCTTTTTAAATATCATTTCTCATCTGTATATTGTAGAGATGACAATAATGTAATGACTTCTTTAAAATATAGCCTAATTTTCTCAGAGAATGCACTTATATGAGAAGGAAGAAAAAAAACCCTAAGTACTTTTCCATATGGTTGTAGAATCCTCCAAATTTCCTGTCACATGGGTGATATTTTGTGTGCATATATGTGAGCTATGTGTTTCAATTTGAAAACCTAGTTTTCAGAACCCCCTAGGTAGAAGGGACTTGGCTAATTGTGTAGTAGTTTAACCAAGACTAAAATATGGTCTTGACATCTGAGGGAGTTTTCATTTTGGGGGAGACATAAACATAAGACAAACACTAAAGAAGTTAGAATTGACTGCGTGCTAAAGAAGAAGTCCACTGGAAACTGAGGAGGTAGTAAGAATTCTGTTTAGAGAAATCATAGACTTTTTCAAGAGCTGACTATCCAGTGCCCCTAAAGAATGTGTCAACATTGTGATCATTAAAGAAGTGGTATGAGGAGAAGAGGTTCAGGGATTTTGTATGGAGGTTCAGAGAGCCCTTAGGACATATTATTAACATAGTTAATATCGATTTGCCTTCAAAGATATTAATATATTGATATTTATCGTATACCTAATATGTAGATATTTTGCATAGACTTTTTACTTCTTGTTTCAGTCTGCCATTGTTTTGTAGCAAACACAACCACAATTTAAGGTCATAAGTCAGAAGCATTGTTCTTCTTTAATACATCTTTGGTTTTGGCTTTCCTAAGCTGTGCTCATCTTAACTTGACTCTGAATGGCAGTGGTGTGGTTCACTCCAATGTCTCCTATTCTTTTGGGAGTAGCATTCCATCTTGGTCACATTCTTCTCTTCATAGAACTTGCAGGCTGTCAAGCCAGACAGGTGGAGGCACGATGCCCCTGAAGGCCTAGAGAATTGATGTTCTTTCTTCTCAGTTTTCACAGACCAAACCAAATCTTATGGTCCTTCTCAATGTTCATGGGGAAGGAGATTACACTACTTCACAGGGGGGAGAGGGTGCATATTTCCATGTTCTAATCTACTGTAGTTCTCACCTGACCTCCTTTTGCTAAGCCTAAACAGTGTTTTCCTCAACACCTTGACTTGTTTTTTTTAATGGGTTCCCCAGGAATTCCAGAGCAATAAGTATTTTCTAAGTAAAGTGCAGTTAGGCGGGCACAACTATTATACCATTACCTCTCTTATCCTAACACAGTGATGCATACGGACATAACCACACACAAATCCAGGAGCACAGGTGTATACACACCCCCACGCCCCCACACCCAACCACACCACACACACACACACACACACACACACACACACACATCATACTTCCATGATGTCGTTGCAGGAATTTATAGACATAATGGTGCCATTTCTTGTGCTGTTGGTTCCCTTCATCATTGTACAGAATAGCAAGCTAACTATGTTTCATGAGAGTTCCAATGTTGATCATGATAGGAAGCAATAAAGTGAATGCCTAGGCTTCCACTGCAGTGGAGGCATTTTGTGTGAAAGACAGTCTTCTTGAAACCAGAATGTGCTGAGATGAGTTTTAGAAATTAGAGAAATAGTCTCACTGGCACTGGAAAGTAATCTTCCAATTTTCCTAAAAGGTAGGCCTTCCAAAATGAAAATCAGCTAACCAGGGATTTGGCTTTTCCAAGGAGCTAGTGGGTGGGTTTATAAATCACAAATGCCATAATTGCATGATGCTGAGGGAGATGATCCATAGGAATTGGGCCTTTTGAATGCAGGGCATGAAGAACCCAGATCTCTGTACAAGTGGAATTTGCCCTCCTTTCTCTCTTCCTTCCTCCCTCCTTTTCTCTTCCTTTCTTCCTCCCCCCTTTTATATATTCCCCCCCGAGACTTTAGCAGCTATCTCAAATGTAAGTTTGTGCACTGCTAATCAACTGCTCCGTGGCTTCTGTGATACATTACCAACCTTTTTCTAATTCTCAGACCCCAACCACACACCTCAAAGTAACTTAAAATACGTTATGCTCCTGGTGTAGTTGAAATATTATCATCTTATTATCACCAATTCCCTTGCATGGTGGCTTTGCTGAGCAGCTGTTTCTCAGACAAGCCAATTTCTTTTAAGTATTGCTCTATCAGACTCTGAAACCAGCCCTACCAGAAGGGTTCTTGGTCATGAATGTTAATGAGCAGACGAGTATCTGTGCTCTGACAGAGGCTCACTAATCCTTTGAGTAAGTATGGGTGAATTACAGGAGAAATTTTATTTAAGTTAAATTGATCTGCCACTGAATAGAGAAAACGGATTTTCTTATTTTAATGAAAATCAAGAAAAATATTTAATGGGGGCATAAATTAGGACTCCCTGGAAACACTTTTGTCTTTCCACCCAAGAACACAGTATCTCAGTGTAGACTGGTCCAACTGTGTAGTGTATGTGACACTAGGGAACTCATTGTCTCCAGTTACATCCGCAGAGCAGTGGAAAATAGGGAAGTCACTCCCTCTGACTGGATTTGGTATCATGGGATGCTTGATCTTCCTTAGCGATCAGGAATAGGAATAAAAATGGTTATTCTCTCCTCCACTGAGAAAATACAAAATTTCCTTTTTACAAACAAATAAAATGGCAAAGACAAAAAAAAAAATCAGTTTTGAACTTCTAGGACTCTAAAAGATTCAGAAGAAAATTCAAGTGACTCATAACCAAGGCCGAATCAAGTCCTTGAAGTGGGCAGGTGGGAACAGGATGGGAGGAAAGACAGTTATTGTTGAATTTGGTTGATGAGTCCGCAAGGAGTCATTGGGTTATTCTTGTTATTGTATAGTTATGTGGAATATCCATAATAAGAAAAAAGATTTTTTAAAAAGAGTGGACATACACATGATAGAAGATTTCAAGTTGTGAATTCATGGTAGATGCACAATTGTGTCCACTAGTATTGCTGCTTGCTTTTCTTGTGTGTTCCATGGCAAATTACACTGAGCATACCATTTTCAAATTGCAAAGGTGAATGCAACTAATCCGATCAAAACTACTTAGCTGCTTCTTCTACCTGGTATTCTATTATTGTTTTGCTACATGTGCCATCTCTAGTCTATCCCTGTGAACTCCTTAAAACAACATTTAGGCTTTAGATTGTTCTATTGTATGATTCAAACCGTTAAACTGTTGTTCACAAGATATGTGGACATAAAGATAAGTGGAGTATTTGGTATGGTTTGGAACCTGAATGACTTCAAAGGTTCATGGGTTAAAAACACGCTTCCCAGGGGTGGCCCTATTGAGAAGTAGTGGAACCTTTATGAGGTGGGACCTAGTTGGAGATCTTTAGGTCACTGAAGGTGTGTCCTGGATGGAAATTGCAAGACTCTAGCCCCTCCCTAGAAGTTCTCTATTTTTCTTCCTGGTTATGTGGTGAGCATTTTACTCTTTGGTATGTTCCCACCGTGATATGCTACCTTGTCAGGAGCCCAAAGCAATAGGACTAATTGATCATGAACTGGAATTCCAAAATTGGGAGCCAAAATAGTCCTTTCTCTTAATAAGTCGATCAATTCAGGTATTTGGTTACAGTGACAGAAAACTAACATCATATTCAAACACAGATGTCAAGATTCAAAAGACAACGTAAAGTGTGTTTTAAAACATTAATAACATTTCTGTATCATTCAATAGTTACTCAGTGATTTGGGATTGAATAATTAACTACAACACGAGCTAATGGGATCTTCCAGCAAATCCACAGAAGAAGGAGCTTGCCTTAACAATTTATTTCCTATGATTCCAAGTAGTTCATTAGGACAGGACTTCTGAACCAAATATGGAGGAAGAGTCACTCACCAGCGAACAATAAACTAAAATGCTTCTTAAAGCTCAGGAAAGTTAAAATCACTCACTACAGTTTCAGAATGTGCCATTCTTTCAAAAGATTTGTTATATTCATTAAATAGACAAATATTATTCTTGGGATGATGGTATATAGGAGTTCATGGTCTTCACACTCTTTCCTCCTTACTACTAGATTAATTGAATACAAACAGCTTGAAAATGAAAAGCAAACTTTGATGGTAAGGTATCTGGAAATATGAACTCCAATGTTTGAAGAAATTTTACCTCTTACATATTTTGTTTCGGAAAGTTCCTTTGAATATTTCCTTGTTAGAGACAATAATTCTCTATTCATTCATGTGGGCTTTAGTTCTCAGGATTCCTGTCTCCTCCTCTTTATTGCTTAGTTGACACCTTATCATTTTCACTTATTTAGGGTTCTTTTAATAGCATTCTTTTAAAGAATATGATTCATTGCATATTCTCTGTTGGAGTCCAAGTTCATTAAGTATAGGAATTAGGTCTCCTATTTCTATTTTATTTTTCTGTGTTTGACTTAATATGGAACATATTTAATATTGCTGCAGTGTTGTCTGAGTGTGGTACCAACGTGTGCAGACCCAAGGGCACAGACCAGTTAGATGAGTTACTTAAGTTCCTATAATAAATACAACGGAAGAAAAGAGGAAGTCTTGAATTCTAGTTATTCATTAACTCACAAGTTCCAAAAAATTGAAAGTCACATATGACTTCAGCAGTTCCATTGGATTTAATGGAGCTAATTCTAAATTCCCAGTTCTGTAGAGCAAAACGGGAAGAAGCAGGGTGGGTGTGTTTTTCTCTATCACACCTGTGTGTGCATGGCTGCACACACACACAGGCACATGAATGATGGGAGGCAAAGATGCATATGACTCTTTCTCTTGGAGGATCAGTTTATGTGCAGTTGCCCTGTACCTGCAGTGGAGATTATGATTCTTTGGTCTGGCTGCTACTTGGAATTATTATTATTATTATTATTATTATTATTATTATTATTATTATTATTATTTAATTCCAGTGCTGGGGATTCAACCCAAGGCCTGGTGCATGCTATGCAAGTGTTCTGCCACTGAGCTACATCCCCAGCTCAGAAATTTTTCTTTTGCTTAAACATCCTCCATTTATGAAACAAGTGGTCTCCAGGTCACTTCACTTATCCCTGGTGTAAGTGGAACTGAGATATTAACTATCAGGACATAGCACCGTGGCACAGAAATTTGACAGAGATTTTAAATGTTTTCTCTAGCATGTTAAAGTCAGTATAAGTTTGATCAAAAACAGGTTTCCATTTATAAGGGGTATTTAAGTACCTGTTGCCTGGCAAATGATGCTTTTTTGTACATTAAACAAGTCTCCCTTTTTTCCTTTTTTATACCCATGATGAGTAATTTATTTGATCTTTTGCAGATCAATAATGTGCTTTATTAT
Organism: Glaucomys volans; assembly: GCA_020662805.1. Lineage (NCBI taxonomy): Eukaryota > Metazoa > Chordata > Mammalia > Rodentia > Sciuridae > Glaucomys > Glaucomys volans. The sequence goes on along the minus strand of JAJEJO010000439.1, from coordinate 305,544 downwards.
TTGAATTATAATTGTACCCTAAAAAATTAGTATTTTATAGTTTACAGGCTCAAATGTATATTATTTTTCACAGTCTATAAAGTAGTTTTTGATTTTTGGTTTACTGTGTTTGCTCGAACATGTTTTCTGAGGCCAAGTAACCAAACTTACTTTCTTTCTTCTCTTTTTTGTTCTTTTGGTACTGGGGATTCAACCAGAAATGCTTTAACACTGAGCTTCATCCCCAGCACTTTTTAAAAAATATTTTATTTTGAGATAGCATCTTGCTAAATTGCTTAGAACCTAAGTTGCTGAGGTTGACCTCCTACTTTGGACCTTCTTGCCTCAGGCCCTGGAGTCACTGGGATTGTAGGTGTGCACCATAGTGCTCTTAAGTAACTTTATTTTAAATGGCATTTTCTGATTTGCACATAAAGTGCTTATTGTAGAAAACTAGAAAAAATTAACTTTAGTAAATTAAAGGCTTTTTAATTATTTTAAATTTATGCATAAGTTGGAAGAAAACAACAGCAAAATCCTGATCTTTGAGAAGACTTAGATAAAGTGTCCCAAATATTAATATCTGATTCCTCATGAAAGTTTATCCAAGTAACTTCTGATAAAAAAGTAGAAAAGGGGGTGTAATTTCTTTGTTAAATATAAATATAACATTAAAAGTGGACTCTCATCCCTGAAGGAGATGTGGGACATACTCTTATCTGGAGATAATATTCCCCTCCCCAGCACTGTGTAACATTTGATCAATACAACTTTGGACACTTATTATAATTTAGTTAATAGTCTCTATGTGGAGTAAAAGTAGAAGCCCATGGAACATAGTTCTGAAGCTTTGGGTGATGTAATATATCAAGATTTATATTAAAGGTTAGGTCAAGGAAGTACATGATATGAATCCTCCCATGAAGTAATAAGGAAAGTAGAGATTTAAGGAAAGTAAAAGAATGTAATATAAAAATTTTAAATATTCTCTTTGAACAATACTGTAAAGTTTGTTAACTTTGCTTGATCATTTGGTTAACCAGACTTCTTCTCACTCTGCATTACCTGAAAATGTTACCCTAAGTGTTTTAGTCTGGTTTTCTGTTGCTGTGAGTGATATACCTGACAAGAATTATGTAGAGGAGGAAACATTTATTTTGGCTCACAATTTAAGAGGTTCAGTCCATGGCCAGCTGACTCTATAGCCTCTGGGCTTAAGTTGAGGTAGAGAATCATGGCAAAAGGACTTGGTAGAGGAAAGCAACTCAGGACATGGCATGGTGGAAGAGTATGGCAGGGAAACAAGGCACCCCTTGTGGTGCAGTCTGGAGGGAGGGAGAGACAGAGAGAGAGAGAGAGAGAGAGAATGAATGAATGAGAGAATGAGAGAATGAGAATGAATATGAGAGAATGCTCTGCTTACCAGGAATAAAATATAAGCTCCCAAGGCACATCTCCAGTGACCTGCTTCCTTTAGCCACACCCTACCTGCCAATACTTACTGCCCAATTAATCCATATCATGAATTTATCCACTGGTGAGGTTACACCTCTCATACTCTAACCATTTCACCTCTGAAAATTCTTGCATTATCGCACCTGTGAGCTTTGGGGGACAACTTATATCTAAGACATAATATTCTATTCCTGACCTCCAGAAGCTCTTATGTATCATACAATGTCAAATACATTTAGTCCAATTCTATACTCTTAATAGTTTCACTGTTGCCAAAATTCCAAGTCCAAAATATCTGAGACTCTAACTGTGAGAGGAAAGATCAAAAGAGAGTTACATATATCTAATATATAATGGCACAGAGTACACATTTCCATTCCAAAAGAGAGAAATTGAGACAGAGAAAGAAGGGATGGGACCAAGACTGAAATTCAGCTGGGCAAATAGATGGCCATATGGACATAATGTGCTTATTGTAGAAAACTAGGAAAAAAACTATAGCTGTAGCTCCAAGTCCAGCATCTGGGACACATGGCATTGTGATGTTTTCTCCAAAGAGTTTATGTAGCTCTACCCTGAAGGCCTTGCTGCTTGCAGCCCGTATCATTTCTCTCTTAGCTTGTTTCGACTTGATTCCTGCAGCTTTGTTCAATAGACATCCCATATTACTGGCCCCTCTTAATCTCCAAGGTTTCCATTGCAGCCTCAACTTCTCACATCTTCATGCATCACCCTCTCAAGATCAGCCCCCAGGGACTCCAACCCTGCTACACATTGCCTGGTCTCTCAAGTGTTCCTCTGAAATCTTGGAAGACGCTTCCATGACTCCTAACTTCAGCAACTGCAATCTGCAAAACCAGAACCATGCATTTGAAGTCAAGATCTGCCCCCATTTCGAATAATAGCCAAGCTTCTCTGAGTGCCTGGGCAGCTGAACATAGTGAAACAACTTCTACAACTCCAGTGCATGCAGAACACCCCTGTGGATTCTTCTGAAGCAAATTTTTACTTTTAATCTTTTGAGTCTGAGATAGGTGTGGTCTTGCCAAATTCCTGAAATGCCCCTAAGCCATTTTTCTTATTCTTCCTGGGTAAAGTACATAGCATCTCTTTAGTAACTGTAATCTCTTTAATAACTTGAAGTAATCCTTAGCCCCAATATTACTTTCACTTTCCTGATCATATTGCATTTTTTTCTAAATCTTTCTGCCCTACTTTCTGCTCCTAATTATCACAATAAACTTGGCTGAAATCTACAAGCAGTGTTTGTGCTACCAACTGAATGCTGGGCTGCCTTGGAACTTCCTCTTCCAGATTGATTAGACCATCAATGCCTTTAAATTGAGCCTCACAGAAATTTTTAGGAATTGGGATAAAAGTAGCCTGCTTCTTTCCGGAACATAACATGAATAGTGAGCCAATTCAGTTTTCAACAGAGTCTTCCTCCTTTGAATGCTTATGAACCCAGACTGTACTGTCCACCAGTCCTATTTGCATTTTCATCTTTTCAACTCCCACCAGAGTTGCCCATAAACTCTGCTGCTTACAACCTTCTAAAGCTTTTCCAGCTTGCATCTCTAAACTTCTCAAAATTCCTCCCCCCACTACCTAGCTCCAAAATCTTCTGAACTACTTAAGTCAGGTTATTCAAAACAATGACCCCACTTCTAGGGACCAATTTTGTTTGTGTCACCTTTTCATCACTGTGATCCAAAGACCTGAGAAGAACAACTTAAAGAGGGAAAGTTAACTGTGGGTTTATGGTTTCAGAGGATCAATTCACATTCAGCTGACTATATAGTTCTTGGCCCAAGATGAGACAGGACATCATGATGGAATGCCATCTGGAGAAAAATAGGACATGGCAGCCAGAAAGCAGAGGAGAGCAAGCGCCTCTCACCAAGGACAAACTATAAACCCCAGTGATCCACCTACTCCAACCATACCCCACCTACCCAGTTACCACTCAGTCAATCCATGTCAGTGGATTAATCTGCTGATGAGGTTGCAACTCCCACCTTGCAACCATTTTGCTCTGGAACATTCCTGTATTGTGTAATACATGAGCTTTGGGGTATACCTCATATTTAAACCATGACACTAAGGTAGGTAACTTCTAACTGTATCTTCAGGAGCATTCCAAGTCCTCATATAAAGAGAGGTTTAGCAATCAGGCCAAGTTCCCACCATTTTCAAGGTTTAGGTTCTATTTAGGGTGTAGAACTCAGAATTATATTCTGAAACTAAAGAAATTGGAGAACCACTTTGAATTAATATATGTTTTTAAAATCCTAAACACATTCCCAAGAAGTATTGGTGGATGCATATGAGTGTGTTTCAATAGTTGAGATTATTTTTCCATTTGCTAGTTCTAAACAAAGAAACTCTGTTTTTTCCTACATAGATGCCAGGAGCCTTAAGTAGTCTCTACATTTTTTTCTTTACTCATTTTCCACAATTGGGCAAAGGTCCACTTTGTTTAGAACATTAGGTCAAATTCTGTTTTAGAAAATTAGCCCTGCAAATAGCAAAGGCTAGAAGTGGCAACCTAGGGTTCAAGTATAGGATGCATATTTTATTGACAAAGTGGTGTTAGACATTTTTCAATGTCTCTGGGCAAAATTGCTTTTCCTTTTCAAAATAAAGGCCTCTCAGTACTGTCTGCTTTGGAAATTCCATGTATATAAGGAATTCAACAAGAGTCTGGCCAAGAGTGAACATTTACTATACAATGACTCTATGCTGCCCTTCACCCTGGTCCCCAGCTCACCTCCTTGAGCACAGGAGCTGAGAGTCCCATAGAACTACATGGATAAGAGCACGTGCTACACATAAAATATTAGAATGAAATGATTGCATGAGAAAAAGGACCAGAAACAGATTTGTGAAAAGACAGAATGAAAATTGTCCTGAAAGTCAGGAAGAATTTGAAGATGTGGAAATTGGATGAATGGCAAGGAGGTGCAGAAGCCAGAGTGGAACAGAGATCATTCCATGTAGTGGAAGAATGTTTAACTCAAGAGGAATGGACCCATTATTAAGCTCCTGCAGTATGTGTTAATGTGGAAAATTCAGCCTATTCTCTGAAAATCAATGGGTGTTCTTGTTTATTTTCATTTAAATAATTGAATCTGCTCTTGAGTTTGAAGTTATGCAGACAAAGTTAAAATCCCTGTTGAACACCTTCTAACAAAGTTTACACCATGGGATTTGTTCTGTTTAATTGATGGCTGACAGCAGGCATGTGGATTAGAGAGCAAAAGGCTTTCAATTGTTTCCTCTGTGCTTTAGTGTGTTTAGTATAATGGTATTTTAAAATAATGAATAAGCTTCAGTGATCTATGATAGTTTGATTTTGTATTGTCCATGTATGTGACTTCTTTATGTTAAGTAGAATTAAAATAGGTGACTCTACTTCAGATCATGTAGGGCAGACTTTCTACAGTGATTCCTAGGATGATAGGTTTAGGAGTAGACTTTTCCTACGCAAGTGTACTCTTCATGTTTCTCTCCTACATGTTGTAATCACAGAATTGTTAAGTGGTTTAGCTGATTAAGAAAATGAACATTAGGTTGCTTAAGGCCATACCACTCAGTTTACAAAGTCAGTTGTCCTGCTAAATTGGTAGTGTCATGGTAGTGTCAGATCCCAGTTGCTAGAGCAAACGTATTAAAATTGCTGAATTTCATATTATACTTGGAAAAATGGTATATTTCTGTATCAGATATCTTTCTTAAATGATCCTCAGTAACATTATATATAGATAGGTAGGGCAAGGACCAAAGATATTCTGACCATCAACAGTGATGAGCTCATGACTGATGATAATTGCCCAGTATGTGTGATGAATTGAATTTTTTCAGTAACCATTTAGTCCACAACTGACCATGCATAGATCACTGGCCTGAGTGAATACAAACAGCTTCATACCCTCTATTTTTTCAGATTGGAAATCTCAGAGTCTCTCTAGCCCTGTTGAACTCTACCTTAATAAAGATGTGCGTATTTACTTACTGTACATTTTTACAGTGTTTATTAAATGCCTATTGATTTTTCAGTTTCTTTTTAGTACTCTTAAATCCTCAGATAAAATGTATAATTCTTAAAGGTGACTAAAGTCCTCATTTGTTGGAATTATCAGGAATGGCATGATACCCAGTACCTTGGTGCCCTCTTGGCATGTTGCCAAGGGCGAATGAGCCATGGTACACCGCTGGATGACTAATGGTGTTTCTTTATCCTCAGGTTCACTAGATGTAGTTAATATTGAACCATGCTCATTTGTGTATAGTTTTTGAATAGGGCAAGACATTAAGATTCCTTAAAATAAACATCACCCAGTATTACCTGCATATCAACATGGATTTCTTACCCATGAGTAATGCTGCTCTTCAGTGCTTGCCCTTCAGAGAAAATGCCAGAGCCTCACCAAGCAAGTCCTCTGGCCCTCTGATTGAGTTCTTCATTAGGATCCTTTTGTTGGAGTAACCCAGTTCTGTTCTGTCCCTCTCCTCTTCTGAATGAAGCATATTTTAAGGTCCATTCATTTTAGGCAAAGTTGAAGAAACAGAACAAAATAACAATATATTTTTCTTCCCTGTGAGAATTTTGCTCACCACCCAGCTTAGCCCTGTGATTTTGTGGGAGCATAATTGAAGCTACCTTGCTAATAGAGTGGAAAGGTCAGCTGTTTGTCTTCCCACTAATGCAAAACCCTAAATTTGGTTTTGTTCTCTGCTCTCCTCATCCATTGGCTTCATTTTTAAACCTTTTATGTATTTGAGCAGCAGTCAAGAACTGTATCATTGTCGTTAAATATCTTAACCTCCCTCACCATGTCCCTTTTAAAATAAGTAATACAATGGAAGAAATGAAGCACCGGGTAACCTTTAGAACGGCTAGAGAACGTGAGCAGTAATGACTAATGAGCTTTTTGTCTTCACAAACATTTTCTTGCCATTTAAACAAACATCCTCCTGTGGAGAGAACTGTGTTGGTACATGGCCAGCATTTCACACCAAATGCAGAAGTTATTCTTCCTTTCCATTAGGTAGCAGGATAGTCGGTTTAAATGCTATAATTAATTACTTCCACTGGAATGATAAGGTTTAGAAAAATAGCACAGGGTTTAGATAGATAATAAGACTACAGAGAAAGAGGTGTCTACAAAACATATTTTAAATAAGATGGATGCACATGTATATCAATAATTATAATCATACCAAATAGAGTAAGCTATTGCTATTCTTTTTTAAAAAATGCGGTTCTTATGCTCCAATATTGTTCTCTTTCCTGTTTTACCCAGGTAACAAAATAAACATAATCCTACCTTACACTTTATATTTCACATAAGCTGACAGTGGTGATATTAGGAAATGGTGCGTAATGTACTAGGGCTAAAAGGTTTTCTTTTTGACTATTTGTTTGCAAAACAAGCCCTGCTCATAGAGGATCATGTGTGGAAAGCTAAGCCAGCATGCTGGGTGCTCATTATAGGTAACTTAGAAAGATTCTCTATTCTACTTTCCTCACCCCCCAGTTGGAGATAGTTGTATATGTTTCAATTAAAATCTCCATTTACTTCCAGCTGGCAGCGTTAGCATCCATTCTACAGATAGAGAGCAAAGGTCACAGACTCCTGCCTGAACAGACATTTAAAAAAATATGCCATTCGCTTTCCTTGTGCAGGTACCTTTGAGCCATCCATTGCAGGCCTGGGGAGTGGGGGAGAAGATTCCGCAGGGTCAGATTGCACGGGGACTTTCACCTTATTTACTGATGTTGCTTTGGTAGCTGTCTGTCCAGATGCTGCAACGGCTGTTGCTTTGTGGATTGGGATTCAGCAGCAGCTGTTGTTCTTTGCTAAAGCGTGTTTCTGAAATTCAAAATTTAATAGTCTGAGACCCTAGTCATTGAGAGCTATGCCGAAAGTTAATTTGCTGAATCCAAGTTTATTTTCCTACCTAAACCACAGTTTTTGATGGAGACTTTCCCCTGTGATGCAAAATAAAATGAGGAAAGGACTTATTTAGTGGCATTACTGGACTCAAAAGGAAGAGAATGCAGTCCTTGCAGAACTGGGTGTGGGTTTAGTAGCCATGTCACTTGGCTGTATTCAGACTGTCAGAAGTTCAAGTCCAGATTCTAGTGCTTTCTACGTCCATTGCTTTTGGCAATGCAGTGGAACTTTAATTTCTCTACCTCAAAAGGTCAACATAATAAATTCTATGTTGTAGAGTTGTTTTGTGATTTAGATGAGATAATATGCATAAAGCATTTATTATCACTTTTGGCACATAGTTAATCTATTCTATGTTTTTTCAAATAATCCACATTACTTTATAAAAGTTTTCTGATAAATGGTTTTTCATTTTATTTCTCAGCAGAGAACTAATTTTCTGACCTAATCAGTGTGACAAAGCCTGACCAGTTATTATGTCTAATATTTAATTTATACTGTGTGTCAGGCACAGTTGTAAGAACTTTACCTTTATTATGTCATTAGGCACCAATCCTAGGAGGAGGGTGGTATTACTTTCATTCTGATTTGATAGTAAACTCTCGCTTAGAAACATAAGTAATTTGCCTGAAGTCACATGATTAGCAGGAGCTAGAGAGAGGACTTAATTTAATCCATACCTTTTACCAAGCTGTACTTGTCCCACAAGGAGAATTAACTTGAATTACTGTGAGATGAAGTATTTGAGCTCTCTTTTCAATGTGAAATTTTCTGTGTCAGTCATGAGAAGTTCAGGCAACTCTGTTATTCTCCATACCTTTTTCCATTCCCTGGGCTCTATTTCATTGGTAACTGGATTCATGTTTTTAAGTGGTAAACATTATTTTGTGATTAAGTCTCTGTTTCAGCATCCTCACTAGGATGAGATTGGGTATGAATCAATTAACTGTAAAAGTGTGATACCTTAAACTTGTTTGCATCAGGAAGGATCAGGTGAAAGGTGCCACAATTAAAACATGGTGGGGGGAAGTAAAGGTGATTGGAAAGCAGAGGAGCCAACAGCAGTCTGTGTTCCTGCCAGAGGAGGAGTCTCCCAGATGGCTGAAGGGCCAGCACCGCAGATGCAGACACAGGTGACATGTAAGGTATGCAGAGGCACAACTGACCCGTGGGGAAAAACTGGTCCTGAGTGAATAAGCAGGATCCCAGTTTAAGAGTGAGTTAGAGCTCATATCACAGGCTTGGACAGTGTGATGCTCTTCTAGATGGGATCTCAGACATAGCAAGACAGGGACCCAATCAGAACTCTCTCCAAGGTCCCAGCCCAAACCTGGTGTGACTTCTGAGATTGGAGCTGCTTGAACCTTTTCTTGGAACCTTTCTCAAGAAAGCCCACCTGAAAGCCCACCTGAACGCTGACTTCCTGATGATAGGTAGCCTTGTCGTTGATCTGAAAAGGGAAGGTGGAACCATGAAGAGATTCCACCAGCAGACCATCCTAAGGAAATAATGAAAATATCAGTAGCATGGCTAGAGTTGCATGTTTCCAGAGTTGTAACTGAGTCTGTGAAATATTATTTAATGCACAAATTTGTTTTATTTATCTACATATTTCATACTTGAGCTCATGAAGGAAATGGTGTAGTTTTGGGAAATATCACAGTGTAAACTAAGAAAAAAATAGTTAAAATTTCCAAACATTCTCTAAAACCTAAATGAAAAATTATCCTTCATTTCATTAATAATTAATACTTTTTCTTACTGTTAGTGAATAGTCATGTAAAATTTTTATGAACTCAAATTTTGCTTTAAACTCAGATAAGGTGCTTGCGTGTGTGTGTGTGTGTGTGTGTGTGTACATATACAAATACATATATAGTAGATTTAGCATATGTACAGGTGGATGGTAATGGTGTTTAATTGGGGAGTGAAGCCAGTCTTTGGGAGTAGGGACAAGAGGAAAATCATTTCAATATATATTCTTTGGTACTTTTTGGATATTTGGTTATATGTGAAAACACACACACACGTGTGAATATGTATGAATTACTATTTAAGAGAATACTTTAAACTAGGCATGATGCCATACCACTGTGATCAGGAGGCTAAGGCTAGAGAATCTCAAGTTCAAGGCTTGCCTAAGCAATGTGGCGTCCCTAACTCAAAATAAAATTTTAAAAAGAGCTGGTGCTGTAGCTCAGTGGTAGAGCACTTGTCTAGCATGTGTGAGGCCCTGGGTTCCATCGCCAGGACTGCAGACCATCAAAAGAAACTTTGCAGAACAGACAGTGGCAACGATGGCTAACAAAAATCACTCATCTTCAAATTTAGTCCCTTATGTCAAAGGCTGGTTGTGAAAGTCTTGTTTTTCTGTCCTCACTCAATCCCAAAGTGACCATGTCCATGTCAAAATCAATGATAAAACATTTAATTTCAGTGACATGTGTTTTTCTCCTGTTCTGAAGAATACTTTTTACCCTCAGAGCAAATGACTTTGACATTTGGATGTTTCTTTTTCAAGTGTTGTTCTGTCCTATGAATGACTTCCAGGAAAAGGCTGACCCAGTGTTTAAAGACTTCACGTCCTAAATAAGCTCTTAATTGGGACCTGTTTTGGGAGTTGGACACTTCTCACCATGGTTGTCAATCCCTTAAGTGTGTTTCTAAACTTTCTGTTGTTCCTTGTAATTTTTGGGGGGGAAATCCCTGTAACTTTTCTTGTTTCGCTTCTAAATATTCTTGTTTTTTCTTAACCCAAGATCTAAGAACATCAAGGAAGACAAATTTCACATCAGAACATGGCATTTTGTCTGTTTGTGTTCCAGTTCACACATTGTCAAAATGCTGAATTTCCATTTGCCAACGTGTCTTTTTCCTAAACTTCAGGTTTTTTCTTCCCAGACTCCACCAGTTTTGCAGAGCATGTGAATGACTTCCATGCTGCCTCCTTGCCTTGATCCTTGCCTCCATTCTATGCTCCTCCTTTCTTTCTGCTGTCAGTGAGGAGGATTAGCTCTCAGTGTAACATCCTGCAATTTAAGACTTCAATTTTATACCTGCTCCACTCTGGCAGGTGTTGGTCCCTTTGCAATTTTGGGAATGAAAATGTGTAGGGAAAACTCAGAGAGGAATTAAAATGGGAGCCAGTTCATTGCTTATGTGGCGGCATCTTGAAAAGAAGCTTCTTTTAGAATGAAGGAATGTATATCCTTTGAATTAACAAATTTAAACTTCTCTTTCAACTCTGCCTTTTCCAATAATTGAGAGTATCTTGATTGTGTCTTTATGAGAAAGTGTCTGTTTTCTTGATTCTTAAGGACATTGCTCCTTGAATGAGCTCTGAAAAGTATATTGATATTTCTTTTCATCTAAGACCCTGAGAAGCTTTATAAACACAGACTCATTAAAAACACATCTGGTCAGTGTACACTTCAGTTACATTGAAAGAGCAGAGAAAAAAATAATGAGAGCAAATTACCTTCTGATGACAGCTGGCCTTGCAGGTGACCTAGGATCAGCACTGACAGTAAACAGCTCCCACCAGACCATAAGGCAGTGCTGTCTCTATTTAAGAGACCAGAGAGGTGGAGGGGCAGGGATATGCTATAAAACTTGCATTTTTCCTTGTAATAATCATGTTGTAGGCCACAGAGAGCTGCAAAAGCAGTTGCCACTTGAATATTTCAGCTTATGTGTGATGTTGTTAGATGCTATTTTTGCGAAGTGTGCAAACTATATGCTAATTAAATATGTGTGTATTGTTAATAGCCCTTATAGATACTTAGCATTTTTTTCATGATGAAGTCAAATGAATTATTTTCTCTATTTAAAGAGTACTCAATTGGTACGTTTCTAGAAAGCATTATTCTGCACAGTTTAGGAACTCCTTTTTATTAGAGATGCATGTTTAAGATGAAAATAGGAAAACGAAGGAGGTCGTTGTCAACTTGGAGGCAGTGTTGTTGATAGTTGCAATACTGATAGATACAATGGGTGCTGTGGTAGATACACAGGAGCATTCTGGGAGCAAGGGAGGTAGAGGGACTACCTTGTTTGACTGGGTCAGAGGAGTTTTTATAGCTGATGTATTCTATTGAATTTAAGCATGAGATGAGAATTTACTAAATGAAAAGGGAATTATTCAAAATAAAGAGGATAACGTAATATTTCTATGTACCTTTGACAACTATGAATTTTTTAGATATAAATGATCCAATTAATTATTATTTCTCTGAAAAATAAAATGGAATACACTGAACCATATGAGCCCCAGCATTTCTTTCTGTTCTAAACATTTCTTGATTCTAGGTGATTCTGTTGGATCACATGCATTGGTCTTCAGTTTTCATGAAAAATGACTGATCTCATTCTACTTTCCCCAGGAGCCACACTTCAGCCTCTGTCACTTCATTACTTTCAGGGAACTGATGATTACAGTCACATTTTCCCCCTAACACTTTAAAAATATGTATTATACACCTGTGCTGGAAAATTCTTGAAGAAGTGGTGTGTCCAAAGGCATAGCTTTTCTACACATTTTTAAAATTATAAACTTATATTCCAGCAAATTTCTTCTGGGATGAACTGAAAGTACTGGTTAAATCCTTCCCTGTAGAAGGTCAGAAGAATATTCTCATCTTAGATTGTTCAACCAGTATTTCATTTTAAAAGCACAAGAATTGGGCTGTGTAGATAAAGTCACTGTGTAGAATTTGTGCCTTAGCTTACTTGATGGCTCATTGTGGTCAAGTATTCTAAAATGACTTGCTGTTCCTTTGGTGGCCAATGAATGAAAGGCCACCACACACTATGAATAGGTCATAATGTTACCCCACAAGGTGCTTGGAATAGGCAATGGACTTCTAATAGGATCCAATAGACAGTGCCAACGCCTTGGTAGTGATGTTTATAATGTTAGTTTTAGTTCATCAACATTGAAACAGTGAGCAAAAAGAAATTAAAAAACAGGTCCATGTGTATATCTTTCAGGATGCATCCTTTAAACTTTGACTGAATTAGAGATTTCCTCCAAAGATGTAGCGTTATCTCCACTGACCATGTAATAGACTGCCCATACTGTTCACTGTGACTTTGGAAGTACTCAAGGTGCCTTTTTTAATCATTAGACTAATAGTAAACCTCATTAACTAGGGAATGATAATGTGTATGTCTCTTTCTTTATAGGTGATATACTTGGGTGTGAGCTTGCCCCAACAAAACTTGTGTGCATGATGATGGATAGTCTCCTTTGAAGATGCTGAGTTCAATAGCAGTGGATGGTGGGGTGGAAGGGAAAGGAATGGCAGTTTCATGAGACTGTGTTCTACCCAGATACCAGGCAGTACAAAGAAGGGAGGGATTTGAAAGAAGATAATCACATGGGGGCAGGAACCACACAAGCCCAGGTAGTAGGAAAACTGAAGAACTCAAGGGTTAAGAGCAGGGCTTGACTGAGATGGAAATCTGGCCTGTGTGAAACTGTGGATATGCAGCAAATCTGTACAATTTATGACCAGCTGAGGCATCTGTCTTGTATCTGAAAGAGAGGCTCCCATTCAGATCTAATACTATGCTGTCTTTCTTTAATACATTGATTTTATTGCTATTTCTAAAAGCTAATGGCTATCTCCTTCGTTAACTGCTTTACTATCACCTTTCAGTTGGAATCTGGATGTGCTAGACTTCCTTACCTTTTACTTATTAAGTTCTATCTGTGAACGACAGCCTGTTTTTTCGATGTCACTGGAGGCTTGGGAACTGGCAAGGTAAGGAAAGGAACTTGTGTCAATCCTGTCATACCTGTCTTCACCTCTAATACTGAAATATGTTTACAGAACACATCTTAATATCTGAGGTGAGCTTAAGGCAAGACTTTTTCCTAAGATCCCCAAATTAGTTTTGTTTGAAATATTTTTGAGACCTTCATGTACACAGAATGTATTTGGAACCTACCATAATGATAGACATGACTATTAAATAATAATTAAAGGCTAGCATCTACCACGTTACTATTTCTGATATAACATTTAATTATTTGATACAAAGTAGAAGAAAGACAATATTTTTACTTATTATTTTAATATTTTTACATTTTTAACATAGCCCTCATGAGTAATTTTCAAGAATATATGTGATATTGAAGGTGCAAATGTATTAAAAGAAAAATATCCTATTCAGACATTGTGCCAAAGTGAGATGAGGTATCTGCTCTGATTTTATTTTTGAATTAGCTTTAAAACATAAATTATCTGTCTACTTATTATACATGACAAGGGCTTCCAGTGATATTAATCAAATTAATTATTGTTAATTATAATCTGTTGGCCATTCTAAGAGTTATTTTCTTAAACATACCATGTCGTTTCATGTCACTGAACATGTTGATAATTTTGCTAAAGTCAAATACCCAACAAAGTTCTAGGTAAGCTAGCTTTTCATGCACATCTAAGTTTCTGGTACACTTTAACTCATCAAAAAGGAAAATCTTGCTGTTAACCCATATCCCCTTGGACCATTACATTTCTAGTTGAATATGAGACATAAATATCTATGATAATATTGATTAGTGACCCCACTAAGGTAAATATATACCTATGAATGCTGGCATTCTTGGTTGTGATGTTTGAATTTTTGGTATATAATTGATTTTTTTGTTGTTCAGCAGCACTAAGGATCATGGAACCCAGGGCCTCAAGCTTGCTAGGCAAGCACTCTATCACTGAGCTGTACCCCAGCTCTTAGGTTGAATTTTAATTATATTATTTCTCCATCACTAGCACATACTAGTGAGTACCTACTGTGAAATAAATTTGCTGCTTATTGTCAATATATGGAAAATTCCAGGGTTGGAGTGTTTTCATATCATGTAGAGTTATCAATATTAGTTTAAAAAATCAATGCTAATGGCTATGCCATTTGGAGTCATATAAGTAGTTATTTGAGTTGGAAAAGTGAAGAGGAGGGAGAGATGGAGTCAGAGACAGAGACAGAAGTCAGGCACCAAGCACTCCACTGGGGCAGTCACTTTTTCATTTATTGCCTTTTGGAATAGGTGCAAAAGAAGCAGAGTAGAATGAGGAGGTACTAAAGGGAGTGAGATTTCTGCACATAACAAAGAAAATTTTTACAGCTAGTTTTGTTAACCTTGGACAGATTTACAGTAAAGCTAGATTCTTTTCTTTCAGGTATGTGGGTAAAGTTTTCAAATTATTTGCAAAAGAAAACTTTTTTTTTTTTTTTTTGGCAGTGCCAAAAATGAAACCCAGGGACTTGCATGTACTAGGCAGGGGCTCTACCACTGAGCTACATCCACGTCCCTTTTTATTTCATCAGAAGACACAGCTTCAACACAGCGCTCATGTATTGCAGGCCAATTCTGCCTTAGGGTCTCCCTAAGTTACCAAGGCTGACCTCGAATTTGAGATCCTCCTGCTGCAGCCTCTTGTGTAGCTGGGAGTATAGGTGTGAGCCACTGCACTTGGTAAAACAGTTAAATAAATTGGAGAAAACAATAACCATAAATACAAAATTATTTATAATTAAAGTTATAAAATAATTAACATTAATGATATTTACTTAGTCATAGGTTAGTTGTTGCATTTATGGCACTGGTCTTCAGTATGTTAAAATTTTTCAGTGTGTTTATCATCTGTTTATTACAGGCTTTTAAAGTTGCGAAATATTAATCAAGCATTTGGGTTCATTTTTGAAAGCCAGGAATAATATCAGCATTGCACGGAAAAATTCTGCCCTGTAGTTAGCACAATAGTGAACAGAGAGATCTAGAGTTTGGCTCATTACTACCAACTTTCTCCAAACTCCCACTCCCAAATTCAGCTATCAACACACATAGGCACATGAAGACACACACACACACACACACACACACACAACTAGTGGCATCCCTTCTTTAAGAGCTCTAATGCTACTGATTAGCTATCCGTACATGAGAATTAAATTTAGAATGTTTTGATTTGGAGTAAATTTGCATGGAGAGAAATCTTGTTTTCATTATCTGAACTGAAATTGCTTCACTTAAGATTTTAATATACCAGAAAATCAATATTAAGAATTTGTTTTATATAGTTTTATGCCTCTTACAAATTTATAACTTCCAGAAATCCATTTACTTTGCAGTGAGTGTTTCAAGATGTAATGCTGCACTTGATAATGAATCTGCATCAAGGAACTAAGGCTACAGTGGAGAATTTAACTATTTTGATGCAATGGTATGACTGACTTTCACAGTGTTGCAAAATTTAACTGGTTGGATGACACACTGGTTTTTAAGGTACCCTCTTCAAGTGGAATAAAACTTGAGGTTCATGTGATACACTGTCATCCAAACTTTTTCACTGCCTTTGCTTATAGAGAGGTCTTTTCTTCACAGTCTAGATGAGAAAGGCAATGACGTATTTGGACTGCCAGGTCATCTTCTGCTGAACCAGCCAATGGTCCTCTTGATACACAAATAAGAAAATTATTGATGTGATAGTCTTACCTTTTCTGCTAGTTTTCAAAATGTGATGTGATATTTTTAAATGTATGATCTAGTTTCACCTCCATTATAACTCTGTAAAACTGACATTACTATTGTCATTTGGAATCTGGAGCACTGAATCTTGAACTACAACTGAGCCACAGAACACAGTATGAAGGTACCTCCAGGGACCCACTCACTAGCTCTCTGCTGCCCCAAATTTGTCAGTTTCTTCATTAGGAATGTGGTCCCTATTCCATTAAAACAGGCAAAGGGGGTACCCGTGGACTTCCTAGAAGCCCTTTGTAGGGTGTTCTGTACTCCTAAGGAATTTCGGTTGTGAATTAGCTAACTATAGTGCTTTTTCTTTATTAATGGTAGGAAAGTTGCTCAACTCATGATTCGGAACCATCCTGAATGTACCCTAAATGAAACTCTTGGGGATAAAAGGAAAAAAAAATGAGATCTTGAGAATGATGTATACCTGGTTCTCAAACTATGGTTCTCGGATCAGCACTATTAGCATCACAGGTGACTTGTTAGAAATGCCCATCCTCGGACCCTTTCCCAAGGTCTGCAAAATGAGACTTCTGGAGTTTGGCCCTGCAATCTGTGTTTGACCCAACCTGATGACTTTCATGTGGCTGGCAGATTGAGAAACACTGCTGCATATCTTGGTCTTCAAAGAGCATTTAGAAATTTACAGTATTTCATAGAAAAATAAAAGTACAGAACGATATGAATTCTAAGGGATAGTAGATCTAATTGGTTTGTCAAGATTAGTAGGATAGTCTTTTGTATTTGCTCTTTCTGAAGGAACCCTTAGATCTCTAAAAGCTTTGTTAAGTCAGAGCTTTTTATTTTGAACAGGTTGGTCTCTGCTGAACTGTGAGACCTCAAAGAAGTTTTTTTTGCTCTTCCTTTCATGTTAAACTCCTTATATCTCATGGATATAGAGGGAAAACCAAATTGTGCATAGAACTTCATAAAAAGAAAGTATACCACATTAGAGGGATAGCAGGACAGTTACCATGAAATTGTCCTGGGCCCTGAAGGTCAAAGTCAGATATTACCTGAAGTGGTAGAGGAGGCAGAGGAAAGTCACGTTAGCAGCGATATTCAGTGAAGTCAGTAGGCACCTATTGAGTGTCTACTGTATGCCATACATGAGGTACTGGAATTATTTGTCAATGAAAAAAAAACAAAATTAGCAAGATCCCTACTCTGGTAGGTTATCATATATTCAGGGAAGCAGAAGGTATGCAGCGAATATTATACATAAGCAAATTATCAAAGTATGTCAGAAATTGGTATGGTTATGGAAGAAGTTTTCAAAAAGGTCCAGGTAAAGGGATGTGATGCTGAGGTTGTAAGACACTTGTTATGGATAATGTAGGTCACATGGCATGGGACTTTGTTTAAAAGAGTAGTTTAGTTAGCATTTTTTAGCAGTGAATCTTTTTGTAGAGGATGTGCTCCTTCTCTCCTTGGTACCACTCCCCATTCCTGATGGGATTTCCTATTTGGAAAATTACAATAAGAAAACCAAAATTTACATTTTCTTTTAATGGTAACAGGGCTGCTACAAAGAAAGTATTTTCAAAATCAACCAACCAACGAATGAACACAAAATCACAATGAGAACAAGCACCCAGGGAAGCATCTAAGTAGATGAAATGAGAATAAAGGATGAGGGACCAGGTCCTGGTGAACACCCTGCACTTAGTTCATTAATTGCATGTAGAGCCAGATTCCTTTTTTTTAGAGTTTCTGGCACCTGAGGCAAAAAGTCCATCTTCAGCAGGACTCAGAGGCATCCATATACCCCAGTGGGTACTGACCCCAGTGGTTCTCAAAAATAACTGCCTGTTTGCCTTTCCCCTTTCTCTGCTCCTTCAGTTGTTCTTCTAAATGTGGCAATTACATTGTATCTACTTATGTGGGATCCATTTTTATTTAGGAAGTTATTAATGTCTTTATGTAACAGGATTGACCTGAGGGGCATGAATCACCAAGGAGTCTTTTTGAGAAATGAGTAATGTTGTTTTTAATGGGAGATGTTTTTAATGGCCCATGTTCCAGTATCTCAAGTTCTTGTATGTGGACAGCTCAGAGTGATTTTTTAAAGTGTTATTGAGATGTAATTTACATACTTATCATAGATACATTTGTGTCCACTCCAAGTTGTGTATATTCCCAAAATGTCTGGCACCTCAGAATGGGTCCTATTTTGCAAGGGAGGTGTTGCAGATATAACTAGTTTAGGTGAGGTCATACTGGATAGGATTGGCCCTCAATTTAAGAGGATTGGTGGCCTTATAAGAAAAAATAGAAACACACTGGAAAGACTGTTGTATGTGACGTTAGAGGCTGAGATTGGAGGGACGTATCTATAATCCAAGCATTGCCAGGGATGGACAGTGAACAGCAGAACTAAACGGATGCAAAGAGGGATTAACCCCATGTGTTTCAGAGGACACATGGCCCTGCTGATACCTTGATTTTGGACTTCTAAATTTCTGTTATTTTAGTCATTTATGGTTCTTCATAAATTAGCCCTAGGAAACTAACACACATATTGTAAAGTCTAGCAGATTTCAGTATACAATCCAATGATTTTTAGTGATTTATAGACTTGTGCAAACAACATCACCACAGTCCAATTGTAGAACATTTCATTGCACTTAAAAGATCCTCATGTCTATTTGCAGTTAGTTCCCATTCATCTCCACCCAAGCCAGAACAGCTCCTCATCTGTGATCTCTGTCTGTAGATATGTCTTTTCTGGATATTTCTTGCAAATGGAATCATAAAACACAGTTTTTGTATCTCCTTTTTGTTTTAGTTAGTATAGTATTGGGGTCCATTCATGTACTTCCAGGTTTTAATATTGAATTAATTTTCACCTAAGACAATCTACATATCATTTGAAATTCTGGGAAGCACTTAATATTCTTTTTCTGGCCAACGAGAACATGTTTGCAGAAAACATGAGTTGTCAGCTACAGTAGGGCTTAACACTCTGGTGACAGGTATCCATGAGATATTATTCCATGCCTTTCTTAATATAATGGTTCTCAAATTGGAGTGTATGTCAGCATTACTTGGAAGACTTAATAAAATATATGTTGCTGATGCTCCCTCCTAGAATTTCAGATTCAGTAGGCCTGGGTGACCTTAGAAGTTGCCTCTCACAATCTTCCAGAGCATGCTTCTGCTGGATGGAGCATCCTCTGAGAATGATGCTTTAACTCCAAACCAACTTAGTGGTATTGAGTCTCCTTTATTTATCATCTCCATCAATTGTGGTCTCCAACTAGTATCTCATAATAAGTAGAAGAGATTACTCTTCCTTAACCCAGAGAGGCCTCTAGTTCAGATGTATCTTGAAAGCTGTGTTTAAGTTTTGATAACCATCACCTATGTCTTCTGTGGAATATTGCATCTGCCAAGAATTTTCGATTTGCAGGATAAAATTTAAAAATCAATCAGCTTACTGTCATCTCTGTGCTCTATTCCTTCTTGAGATCATAGGCCTTGCCCTAATTTAAGGAAGGCTCAGATCCACAGAACTGCTGAGAGTTGGTAGCATTTCTTTCTTCATTTTTTTTTTCAGCCAACAATATGATTTGAATACTCCGTTGCTTAGATGCACACAGGTTATGCAGAATGTTCTTTAATCTGAAGAATTCTCTTTTTAAACAAATCCTAAACTTGCCATTTACTAACATTTGCTTGTCTGCATTTCTCTTCTTTCTTTGTGCTTTGACTGAAAGAACAACCAGAATTGCATTTTCTTTTCTGTTTAAATGTGTTGTGCGCTTGCAGCTGCTTCTGCAGATTTGTTACTAGAGAGAGAGAAAATACTTAAATATTAATTTAGGAAAGTTTTACAGGAAAAGAAAAACAGTGGTATATACATCCAAAATTCATGAGACCTTAAAGTCATATAATTGGGGAGGGAAGGCAATCCTTTTTATTAAAATAATACAAAAGAATTTTGTACTTTCTGCAAAATATAAAATTTCTCATTAATCAGATATTTAGAATGATTAAAAATTATGTGAAATCTAACAAAAATAGAAAATCACACAATTTGGAAAAGAGCTTTTATTTATTAACTGCATAACACACTTCTGTAATTCTTTTATTTTGAGGGAGTACTGGGGATTGAACTCAGGGTCACTCAACCACTGAGCCACATCTCCAGCCCTATTTTGTGTTTTATATAGAGATGAGGTTTCAATGAGTTGCTTAGTGCCTAGCTTTTGCTGAGGCTGGCTTTGAACTCTTGATCCTCCTACCTCAGCCTCCCAAGCTGCTTGGATTACAGTTATGCACCACTGTGCCTGGCTTCTGTAATTCATTTTGTCTATATTTTTTGGCTATTTACTCTGATAGTATCTTTCTAGTATATTTTTATGTTGAATGTGGAAAGTAAATATGGTCTTTTTTTTAGCACAGTTGATTGAAATTTGTTTTTCATTACTGATGGCTCAGAAAAGTTTCTTTTAGCCTTTCTTGGCTCACTATTTATAATATAATGCTCAGGCAAAATTATTTTATTGAGGTACAATAAAATATGAAACTGTACCTAATGATATTCAGTTTTTTAACAGTGCTACAAGTTTAGACCTTAAAAGCACAAAAGTGGATCAATTTAATTTTTTTATAAAAAATATTTTTAGTTATAGATGGACACAATACCTTTATTTTACTGATTGATTTTTATGTAGTGCTGATGATCAAACCCAATGCCTCATACTAGGTGTGCTAGGCAAGTGCTCCACCCTGAGCTCCAGCTCCAGCCCTCAATTTAATTTCATTTATGTACCAATGGGAAAGAAAAAATTGTTATGTATTTTTGTTGCATATATTGCATTATTATGTGTACTCCAGGCAGAGGAGAACTTCTTTGAGGAGTAGATTTCATTAAGGACAAAAATCCATTGCTTCTAATTTTATGCCTCGTCTCTTGCTTGGGTATATTGTCCATAGATGAACTTTGTATTTGCAGCACATTTATTTTTTCCTCACTAACTTCGGGTGCCAGGAAGTATTCAACCTGTTTTTGTGGCGCCATGTCTGACTTGGTAATTTTCACATCACAAGTCCAGTGAGCCCTGTATACCCCAGGATGCCATTCTTACACCAGGAGCACTAGTAATTTACATGGAAAATGTAACTTATTGTACCTAAGTTACAAGTACTCCCAGGTCAACTCCCTGTTGTTCACCTGCCCCTAAGGTACATGAACT
Source organism: Glaucomys volans (assembly GCA_020662805.1). Lineage (NCBI taxonomy): Eukaryota > Metazoa > Chordata > Mammalia > Rodentia > Sciuridae > Glaucomys > Glaucomys volans. The sequence continues at coordinate 284,413 of JAJEJO010000439.1, read as the reverse complement.
CTTCAAGATCATCTGACACAAGGGGAAGTGGGAGAGGGGAGGTGGGAGTGAATAGGGATGCATTTTTATCTAATTGCAGCTGTGGCTTTGTGATATTCCTGCAGTGATTATTCCTTGTTCTTTGGTGAAGCCCATACCAGGGAGCTGAAGCATTAGTCCATTAAGTTATTAGGAAGTTCAATTCACCTTTGTTATTAGAAAACAGCTCAGAAATTTGATGTTGAAAAATAAGACAAGGAGGGGGAAAAGATTTTTCATTTGAGAGGAAAAAATGTGCATGAACTACGAAAGGAGGGCAAGTTCTTTGTTTTATAATATTATCCTGACTATTCGTGAAATTACAATGAGAGATATAGGGCTTTCAGGGATACCACTGCAGGGGGAGAGGTTGGACAGAAGACTTGATTAAAACCATGGAAGTCTACTATTAAGTTTCATGTCACCTTAAGAGGCAATTTAAAACTGTTGAAGTCTTCTGAAAAGAGATGCAGCATGATTCAAATGGGGATCTAAAAGATGGTCCTCATCTTTCTTTGTGATACATTGGAAGTAAATGTTAGAGCCTGTATCACATAGCTCTGCTCCCTTGCTTTCTATTTTTCCATCGTTTATAAACCACTAAAAAGCTTTGCCCAGAAGTATGCTTTTTAAAAAGTGCCTATTTTCCTAGGCTGTCAAAATCTTATAGGAGATCAAAATGTAAAATTTACCTTGCTTATTTTTCATTCCCTATGTGTCCTAGTCAGTTTGGTTTGGTGTAACAAAGTACCATAGACTGAGTTGCTTTATAAGCAGAAATTCATTTCTCATGGGCCTGAAAATGCAAAGTCCAAGATCAAGGTACTGGCAGATTCACTGTCTGCTAAAGACTCACTTTCTTACTCATGGACCATCTTTTCCCTGCCTTCCCATGGCGAATGGGGTGAGAAAACTCCCATAGGGCTCTCTTCTAGGGGCACTAATTCCATTAATGAGGGCTGCATCCTCATTACCTGATCATTCCCAAGGCCCCATTTCTTAATACCATCACATTGTAGGTTTACAATTTTGAAGAATGTGGGGCCGGGGCATAAGCGTTGTCTATAACATTTATCATGTGACCTGTAGATTTTCATTGAAAATTCTTAACCAATCTGAAAGAATATGTGTAGCCACCCACCTGAAGACTATCTAATACACATAGGAGGAGTCACAATTTTGTCATTAGCTATATTTCTTTTTTCTTTAAAACCTCTTATTCATATAATAGATATTTATTGAGCATCTGTTATGTTCCAGGTACCATGAATATATATGTGAGCCGAACAGGCAGAACTCTATGTAGCTTACATCGTAGATTTTTTTTTTTCTTCCTGAAAACAAACAAAATATTCTCATTTTAATCTTGGGTGGCCAGCTTTTATTTGAAAACTAGTTTATCCTTGAATTGAAAAGTTTAATTTATAATTAAATGCAAGTCATATCTTATCTCCTATTCATGGTCAAGTCAGAGGAGCTTTTAGTTATAACAATAATCTGCATTTAAATAGAACTCATTCCTTCCAGTGTCTATTGCATAGCATGAAAATATTTTTGCTAAGTGTATTGTTCTGAATATATAATGTATTGCATAATTAAATATGAAAGTGTTTTAGATTTTTATATTACTTAAAGGAGGAAAAGAATTTGTCACATTAAAAGTATTAAACTTTCTGAATGAGAAAAACAAGCAATCCTGAGCCATTGTAATTGCTTCTTAAAGTTTTAATTTCTAAAAGACATTTGCAAGATATTGGAGGTCATACAGTGAGTATCAAGGCTGACTCCCAACATAATAAAGTCATGCTTTATATCAAAGTCACAAAAGCAAAGAAGCTGTGTCATTATATACTGGGAATCTTCCAGAATGCCCAGTTACTCTTCCCTGCTCATGTAGCTATCTTTATTTCCTTCAGCAGAAGAGAACATAGAGATCAGAAAGTTGATACCTCTGTAAATTTTGTTACTGTCAGAATTTGAATGAGCTGCATAAATAATTTTACTAACAAAACCAATTTAAAGTACAATAAAAAGGAAAATCTCAATTAAAAGACAAAGCAGGAAAATTGTTGTGTTAAACTTACCTTCAAGGAAGGCCATGGCTATTACACCCCTAACTTTTTTCTTTTGTTCTCTTGAAGCCCAGAGAACAGAAAGATGTTGAGTTTAGCTTTTTTTTTTTTTTCTTTTGAAAGAAATGGGCATGAAGAGAGGCACGAATTTGACGGAAAATGAAGCAGTGCTCACTGTGACCGCCCCAGTGAGTGCTGGTCCATAGCGTGCCAGTGGACACCAAGGCCTTACACTACAGTGAGGTTAAGGGGCTCCCCTGGGCACCCAGAAATAATGGTTCAGGTGAAAATCTTTCAGATTATCTGGTGGTCAAGATTAGCACCATCCCTTGGAAGGACTCATCACATTGTTTCTGGTTTCAAATAAAAGAATATAAGTAAAAATTTTGACCAATAATGAAGTGCACTGCAAACATTAACTATTCCATATTTATTCCATAACTATTCCATAACTATTCACACTATTTCCATATCTTCTGGTGTCAGGTGGTCTAGTTATAATTTGAAATGATGATATAGAAAAAGCACGTGGAATTATGCATTTAAAATTAGGAGAAAAAATGGATGCCCTAGAATCAGATTTCCCAGTTGTTTAGATTTAAAGGACTAAATTCAATTTTAGTATCTGGAAAGTGGCTTAGGGCTACCTACCTTATTAAATTTTGTTAAGAAAATATGTTGTACAAAAGGCTACTGCGTTGATTATCACCTCTCTTTCATGGTAAAAATGTAATCCCAGATGGAAAAAACAGACGTTTAAACTGAACATCATTACCTTGATAAAGCCCTCTTTGTACTTGTGTTCATCTCTGTTGGTTTTGCTAAGGTACCTGGCCACTTGGACTTACATTAACAGTACTGATGCTTAGGAACCCCTGCTGTAACCCCATCCTCTGCTGCACTGGACTAGCTTTTTGCTCGGTCACATATTCTTTAGCCCAGAATGATGTTCCTGGGATTGTCAGGCAGGTGGATGCGCAGGGGAATGCTGTCAGCTGCCTGCTTCCTGGGAGGAGTCCTTGAGTGCTTCTAGAGAGGGCCATGCCTTTTTTCTTGCAAAGTATTTCTGAATTTGTTCCGATGTTCAGAAAAGAACACAGAGTACTGCCCCATCAAACACACGATGAAGTGTTAGGGTACTTGTAACACAAAGATAAGAGCCTTGAGCAGCTGTATCTTAACAGGTGCTTCACTTCCTGGAGCAGTGAGGGGTATCCAGACAGCTGAACGAGAGAAGGATCATAGGAAACTGCTCAGGAGGCTCCCACTGTCTGGGAAGGTATTTCTATCTCCAAATAAAGATTGTGGTGCTGATATTCAGCTGAGTTTTAGAGCACAAGTAATAATTACCTAAGTAACAAATGTTTGCTCCTCACTCAGACAACAAATCCTCTCCTCCTCCTCTGCTTCCTGAAATTCAGTCCTCTGGATCTGTTCATTTCTTCTTGGTCCTGTGTTTTAAAAGCAACCTACACTGTGTGTTTGTGTGATAAGTAAGCCTGGATTGCTAATGGGGGATATCTGTGTTTAATACTGTGAACATTGTCATAGTAATTAGAATCTAAGAGATTTGATTATATATGAGATGAAAACTAAAATAAAATAGAAGCCATGCACCCTCTCAAATGACAAGCCCAGTAGTGAGATATTTGGTACTGATGGGGCAGTTCTCACATCCTAATCTTGTGGTCTCCATGTTAATTGCTGTCTGTACCATGAAGGAGAGAAAAAAAAGGACCAGGAAGACCTCCCAGTCCTTACGAATATCAAATTTGGGAGTAGTAGCTGTCTGTGCATATTGTAGTTGCTCAGAGCTTAGCACATGGCTGCAACATCTTGCAGGGAGGTCTGGGAAATGTGTTCTCTAACTGAGCAGTAGGTGCCTGGGTGAAATGTAAGGGCCCTATTGGTGAAAAAGCAGAGGCTTCCCTTTCTTCTCAAGTACTTTTTCCCACTGGGTATTTTGAGAAAACTATGGCAACAAAGAAAGTCTGAATGGGGAGATGCAGAGTAGGGGTGATTTTTTTTTTGTCTTTTTTTGTGGGAGGTAGCTAATACTTTCATTTCTTAAAGCTTCAAAATTGGAAATAACGTTATATACCAAAGAAACTATTCTCAAAGGCTTCTCCAAGGACCTTTGTGGAGCCCAGAGACCATTTTCAGGGATTTTACAAGATCAAAGCTGTTTTGATTACAATTCTGTGACATCATTTGCTCTTTTTCACTCTTGGTCATTCAGGAATGTGCAGGAGTTTTCTAAAGGCTGATGTGATATGTAGGACATTAGCTTTCTGAAGGATGATGGGATGTGTGCTCCTGTGGGCACCAGTTTAGACCTTCCCAGTTGTCATTCCTAATATGAGAAAAGCAGTGTGGGTGTAGCCCACATTGGAAAAGCCTTGAAGAGAACCTACAATCAAGAACTTGGAAATTGTGACCCTGGAGTATAACACAGGCGATCTTCTGAACTTTAAAATCAACCTACTTCTTTAGCAACTGGTTTGATTAAGCAAATCTTTAAGAATCTGCTGAAATGTGTTTTAGCTCAGGGTTTAGCCTCTGACTGGAAGAATGTCTTCGTGTTGCTAGGAAGACATCTTTTGTTGTTTTCACTTCCATTATAGGACATAGTTTTTCTTAACACTTGTTACTAGTCACTTTTTAGCACTCAACACTTGAGGAGCACTCAGTGAAATCAGAATAGAAAATGATCATTGCTTTTCAGTTTTTCTCCTCTTCCTGAAAAAAAAAAAATCTCTTTGTATCAGCAAGGTTAAAAGTTTACAGAGAATTTGAGGATATTAATATTTCTTTACTCTCTACATGGTATGTTCCATAGGAAAAAATACAAAGCAAAGCCCTTAGATGCTCTATGATAGCTTACTTCAGAATTTCTCAGAGATTTCCTGAACCAACCTCACCAAAAACAGCCATTCTGTGAGACATATAGTTAGTGTTCTCATATGCATCCAGCATTTCAGTGGGTCAGCAGGATTTACATATGTATATATGTATGTATGTATATATTTTAGTTGTGGGTGGACACGATACCTTTATTTTATTCTCATGTGGTGCCAAGGATCAAACCCAGTGCCTCACCCTGCCAGGTGGGCGCTCTACCACTGAGTCACAAACCCAGACCCCTCAGCTGGATTTTAAATGCTGAAATTCCATTGTCAAACGCTACCTGAAATGTTGCAGAATTGTTCACCCTCTTAGACACCTATTAGTGAAGTAAGTTTGATTTTTAATTAAATATTACTGGCTCTTCATTGCCTTAATACTTTGGGTTTTCTTCAATGACTACCTAAAGAGAACTATGAAGTCCTGGAATTAAGAAACAGGTAACCATTGCTTGGCAAGACTTTTGAAATGGCATTTATTTTCTATTTGTTTAAATTAGGAAAAGGAAAGAAATTCAGGACAGGCACTTGAGACCCAGTAAATGTCAATAATGCACAGTATGGGCCTAAACTTTACTAGCAGCTTATTTTGAAAGATGTGTTATTGCTTTAGGAATGGAAGCGTTTTCTCTTTCCACTGAACTAGAGTCCTACAATATAGAATGCATATGTTTTCTAGTTAGTTTTCCTTTCTTTTCTTCCTCATTTTGATCTAATTTATAGTAATTGCCAACATTTTGAACTTTCCAAACCACAATAAGAATTTCAAAATTTATATATTACACCAATTTTTTCTGTACAATGTTCTGTTCATTCCTACAAATTTATCAATATCAAATATTGGGGATTCTATGAAATAAATGTTTGTTAGTGTGTACATTTCATGGTGGAATATTTGGGGTTTGGATGAAAGATGTTATTTAAGTTGTTTTCTATCAAATGACCAGCAGGTAATATGGAGTACTAGAGACTGAATCCAACTCATGGTCTAGGGACCTGGTTTTTGGCCTAGACCCCTATTATGACGAAAAGTATATTTGGATAAGTAATTCGAATTACTTGGGCCATAACTTCCTTGACATGTGAGATGAACATGCCATCTTTCCAAACCTTTCCAAAAGCCAAGCACTGTGACACATACCTGTAGTCCCAGCAACACAGGAGGTTGAGGCAACAGGATTGCAAGTTCGAGACCAACCTCTGCAACTTAGTGAGATTCTCAGCAAATTAATGAGATCCTGCCTCAAAGTAAAGAATAAAAAGTACTGGGAATGTAGCTCACTCGTTAAAGTGCCCTTAGATTCAATCCCCAGAACCAAAAACATGCAAACAAAAAATTCTTTCCTCTTTTTGAGTTATCTCAGATATTTTGTTCCAATACTAGAAAGCTAAGACAGTTATTATTTCCATTTGTAAAGTGAGAAACTTCTCTGGGTAACCTCTGATACTTCTTTCAGATCTAGGATTTTTATTTAAGTGAAGCACATAGATAGATAAATAGAAAGAAAGAAAGATTAGATTTGTTAAAAATAGGACATCAAATCAGTTTTTAGTTTGGTTGAAATGTTTGTTATGATTCATAGAAATCTACCTTGCACATCCCACCCAGTTATCCTCGACCTGTCCTGTAAACAGAGTCCTCCTTACAGTTGTTCTCTGACCAGAGATTGCTACTTTCCTCAAGTTTATGTGAAGATTTATAGGCAAAATCCCCTTAAGTCCTGCTCTCAGACCTCCACTGCCCTTTTGTGGCCTCCAGCCAAGGTTTCTCTCAGACTTTCTGCAGCTCCTTAATCCCACAGGGTTCCTAGACCCAGACCTAGGTGTCTTTCCATGTCACAGCTAAGTCCAGGCTTCAGTATTTCGCATAGCTTAACAGAATTTAAAGTTAGTGAAAGGGAAGACTTGATTGACTTTCCTCCAAAATTTATCTACTAGCCAGGCTCTCCCATCTAAGCCCACTTCACACTGGATGGAGTATTGCCATCCTTAAGGAACTTCTTTTAACCTTCTTCCCCATACTGGAATTTCAGGACCCCTTCCTCAAGGCAAAGAGCTAGGAAATCAACAGGTGGCCCTATCACCCCCAGAAAATTTAGATTGACCATGGTGTCTGTGCCTACAACCTAGAGATTCACTTGCATTCTGATGCAGAACCCAGGGCCTCTTCTTTGTTTCAATTCTACCAGTGGACTCCAGTAAGGAATCTTTGCTTTAGTCTTGCATAACAAGAGACTAATTAAAATTAATTGAAATGCCCTTTTACCAGTGCAAACTTCCCTCAAGGGAAAATTCAATTTTCTATATTTGAAAAGGAAAAAAAAAAGTGGCTACTGAGAATGTGTGTGTATTTATTTATATTTACTTAGCACATCCCATTCAAAATTTTGCCCCAATTTTAGACGTTGCTCATACATCCAACCCTTCACCACAAATTTATGGTGATCTTGTCTCTGATTTCATAACCAGAAAACCACTGTGTCTGTCTGGAAGGAAGGGAACCCAAGAGGGTATAGTTTGGGGCTATACTTCAGGAAGATATTAGAAAATAAAGGCCCTTAAAACACAAACTTTTGTAAAATGGTTTTGTCTCCCTTGTTAAATTTTTATTTTGAATCAATTTTAAATTTACAAGAAAGTTGCAAAAATAATAAAAAGATTCCACTGTGTCCTTAACTGAAATTCCCCACTAGTTAACACTTTATCATCTCTACTTTTCTTTCACAAACTTTTGAGAATACGTTGCAAATGATGTGACACCCGTTATTATTTTATTTTTCCCTAATATTTTATCAAAAAATGTTACAAGTGTCCAAAAATTTGAAAGACCTTGAGGTGAATGTCTCTGAACTACCACCTAAATTCTTCTGTTAATATTTTACCATGTTTTATCCCAAGTATCTTATCCATCTGTGTATCCATTCATTCATCCAATCTTCCCGTTGATTTTTTTAAACAGTTTTATTGATGAATAATTTATATGCCATAAGATTGGTCCATTAATTCTAATGCATGGTCAAATCACAGGAAATCATGGTGTATTTTGCAAGTTCTAAGGAAGCAACCCACTTTGGGGCCTTAGACACTGCCACTGGTTTCAGCCAGGGTCCCTGAGTGATCTTGCAGGAACTCTTGCGGTGGTTCAACTCTATTAGTTTCAAAATTATGAAATGAGGCCATTGGATCCTTCCATTAGTAATTTTCTTTTTGGCTTTAAAATTTGGGAATTCCAAATTTCAGGATCCCTGTTTCTGGTTACTTCGCAGAGTACACCTTATGTTTGCTTTCCTGAGAATTAATCCTGATGACATCATGTGGAGCAAGTTAGCCCGAACATTTAAGGGGATAAAACACTTAAGCCTGAAGGACTCTTGGAGAGGGAATCATTTATACATAGCATTTGCAGTATTCTTCTATGCAATGGAATCTTGCTGTTACTAATGCTGAAGCCTGCTGGTAAATGCTCTGACTGTACATATTAGCCAGCTGGTGGCTGAATTCTGACTATTGAACTGCCTAGAATTGGAATAATTAATTTTCCTGGAGAAAGTACATTGTGTTGTAGCTTTTTAGATTTGTGACTATAATCTGTAATCACCAGGGAATTTATTTAGAATTGCAATTATACCAGAGTTGGTAATTTATAGTAAAGAGATGGGAGTTTGCTAAATAGGAGGTACAGAGCTGTGAGTTTTCCATTAATAGTTTTGTGAGCCTTGTACAATACCCAGGCTGTTAGTAAAGAACTATTAGCTAAAGAGTCAGCTCAGGGTCCTCTTATCTAATGAAAGCAGAACTTAACATGTTTACCTCGGGAGTTTTCCCATTTATTCTAAATATGGTTTTCTTTGGCATAAAAAGGGAGCGTTACCACAAAGCTTTATATTTTAAAAAAGTGTGATTATGAGTAATAGCTTTCTTAGTTATACAGAATTATATTTTTTAACATATTCCAGTAATATGTTCTTCCTTGTATGCCTGAGAAGTGACACACATCCTCTGTATGCTACATCTTGAAAGGAATAAGATGGAAAGTGACTCCTCTTTTATTTTATTTTTTTGATAAAAACAAGTTTTTGAAAGATTGTCCTTACTAATAATTGTGAATTGTTTTCCAGAGTTGTTCCATTTTTCCCAGTGTTCATAAATAAGCCAAGAAAGGAGAGCTGATTTATAGAAACTCATTCACACTAATGAGAAAAGTTGATCTTTTCATCCAGTATCACTTTCTTTCTCTTTTTGTTTTTCAATGAAAGTATTATGGTTATATATATAGTAGTTGGGTTCATTCCAACATACTCATACATGTGTAGAAATCTTAAATTTGCCACCCTTTACCAAACTTACAGTTGGCACTCTTTGGAGTGATATGATTTATGACATTCAACTTCCCATGAAACTAAGATACTTGTATGACTAACATTTTTTTAAAAAGAAAACTGTCTTGTTTCCTATCAATATTGTATGATTGGGACTGGGGCTGTAACTCAGTGGTAGAGCACTTGCCTAGTATGTGTGAGGCAGGGGGCTCGATTCTCAGCACTGCATATAAATGAAAATAAAAATCCATTGACAACTAAATTTTTTTTAAATTTTCTGATCAAATTTGTAATTATCATGCTTTAGGGTGAGTATAGTCAAATGATTGTATATCTTTGGGTTAATATGAGGTGTATACCTAGAATAGAAATTCTAAAAACTAGGTATGCTTCAGATCACAGAATTATTATTTTTTTAATTTTGGAAAGGTAATTTTTAATAGGATTTTCCATATGTGTGTTTCTGAAGAGAGTATGAATCACTCTCAATAAAAGTAGGTTAAAATAAACATAATCTACAGGATTGTTAAATATATTTGTGTCTTTATCTTAATTTTTTCTCTCCTAAAATTTATTAAACTCATCTTTAGGAAGTTCCTGTGAGTTTTCTATAAATTCTAATTGTTCCTAAGCTGAAAATTGTAGTATGTGATAAACATAAGACTCTTGTTGAAGCACAATTAAAGTTTTAATACTTTAAAACAGCCATTTTGAAATATTCATTTAAAGAATACTCATTCAAGGGAATAATGTTAACCAGATCATTCTATTTATTTAATTTTAGGAAGAAGGATATAACAATGTAATCACATAATCAGTTCTTAGATGTATTTTTAAAAAGAGAGGGAATTCTTTGAGATAAGGGGTCATAAGTGCCTATTAAATTCTCTTCGAGTACAGTTGTAAAAGACTATATCAAGCTAAAGGGGGTGGTTTAAATAAATTATAGTTTATGTGTGAATAAAGGTGCCAATTTGACTACTTTTAATTGATACATATGTCTTTATTACATTACGCATTCGTTTATTAAAGATAGAATTGAGTCTGAAATGTGTAAGAAAATGCTTCCAGAATACTTAGTAGATATCTGTGGATGGGTAAGTAAATGAAAATATTGAAGTGCTATTTTCTGTAATTTTGGTATTGTGAACAAACCATGTGAGTTATTTTTATTTCATTTCATACAAAACTAGGAGTTCATTTTAATTATCTGTTGAATATAAGTTATTTGTACTACAATTGATAAAAAGATAAAAGCATATTGAAGTTCAGATTTTAGAGTTTGCTCAAAAAATAATAAATTTAGTTTAATACATAGCTATGGATATTGAACACTTTAAAATATTTGCATATGAATATTTAATATCCTCAAACACTGAGCTAGATGCTGACAGGTAATATCCTGATTATCACTAATTCAAATACTTTATGATCCTTAAATTTCACTCCTTGAAAATTTTTTTTTTTTGGAACCAGGGATTGAACTCAGGGACACTTGGCCACTGAGCCACATCCCCAGCCCTATTTTGTATTTTATTTAGCGACAGGGTCTCACTGAGTTGCTTAGGACCTCGCTAAGTTACTGAGGCTGGCTTTGAACTCTGGATCCTCCTGACTCAGCCTCCCAAGTCGCTTGGATTACAGGCGTACGCCACCACGCCCGGCTACACTCCTTGAAATTTATCATGCATATATACACACACATGCACACCTCCACACACATATGTATGTATATGCATGTATATGCAAAAGTTTTTCATGGACATGTTCACAATATTAAAATGCCTAAAATAACCTTATTGACCACTTTTTGGTGGACAATCAAATAAATTAAGATACATGTGTACAGTAGAATTCTATACAGTTTTAGAAAATGTAAGAAAGCTTTCTCTGTACTGAAATGTTCAGGGAAAAGAACATGTTTAGAAAAATATGTATATTATTCTCCCATTCACATAAAGAGAGAAGGTACAAAATGTACAAGTGTGTGTATATGTTCACATATATCTTTTATAAGAATGAAATTGCTTTGGAGAGGGAAAATAAGAAATTCCAGTGTATACCCATTTTAAAATGTGAGAACTTAACATAGAGATAGAGATGAGGGTGTTATGATTTGGATCAAATGTTCTGCCAAGAGTTCACATGTTGAAATGATGGCCCCAATGCAGTCAGAGGTAGGGCTTTTAGGCAATGATTAGGGTTCTTACCTCATCAATGGATTAATCCAGTAAGTGGATTAATCCAGAAAATGGATAGTTTAATGGGTCACTGCATGGTATCTGTAGGCAAGTTGGGCATGGCTGGGGAAGTAGGTCACAGGTCACTGTGTGCATGTCCTTGGTGACACTGTCTGTCCTGGACCCCTTCTGTCTGCTTTCCAGCTGCCATCAGTTCAGCAGCTTTTCTCTGCCAAGCCCGTCCGCCATGCTGTTCCTGCCTTGGTGTGTGCTGACCAGGGACCAAACCTCTAAAACCACGAGCCAAAATAACTTCCTTTCATAAGTTGTTCTTGTCATGTATTTTGTTCAGTGCTAACAAAAGCTAACACAGAAGAATACTTCTCGCTGTATACTATTTCATACTTTTTTGATGGATATCATATAATTAGTGATTATTTCAATAATTAACATTGAAAACTTTACTGTGCCTGGCTGTCTCCATGTGTTTACTCAAGACAGGAATCGTTTAGATGCTACAATACAGTGTCTCTTTTCTTGCCATACTGGAGATTGAGTCTAGGGGTGCTCTACTACTGAGCTACATTCCTAAACCCCTTTGTATTATATATTAAAAATTTGAGACAGGTTCTTACTAAGTTGCTGAGGCTGACCTCAAGCAACTCTTTCCTTGGCCTCCCATGTCACTGGGATGACAGGTGTCCACCACCACACCTGGCCCTATAGTGTCTTTATTTTTGTAGAAGCTATAGGAGATCAAAGGAGAATAGGTCATCTCTCTTTGACTCAAAGAAAAAACAATGTGAATACCTTAGTTTGTTCAGGCTACTATAAGAAGATATCATCTGAGTAGCTTAGAAACAAAAATACATTTCTCATAGTAACGGAATCTGAGAAGTCCAAGATCAAGGCACAGCAGATTTGGTGTGTGGTGAGGACCTGATTTCTTGTTGATTGTGCTGTGCTCACAGAGTGGAAGGGTAAGGAGCTTTTGGGGGCTTCTCTTACAGGGGTACTAATCAAATTCAGCTCTCAAAGGCTAATGCTACATTTTGGTTTTTAAGTTTAAACATATAAATTTTGAGCATATAGAAACATTCAGACCAAACAAATCAATAAGGCATTTTATTTTTTATTAAGAAAGATATAATGACTTAATATTTCATAGTTTTGACATTCTAGCTGTAGGTAGTTGGCCAGGTGTCTGCTTAGATTTGAATCTGAAAAAAAAATCAGTGAAACTTTTGATTTATATGATAGTTATTAAAATCGATGCTTAAAATTTGTATTCCTACATGAATATTAAGTAATTTCATTAAGGTGAGTGAGCTAAGAATAAACCACAGAGAATAGAATATTAAAGCATTGCATGAGTTAGAAAAACTGTTTTTTAAATGCTTGTCTTCTTGTGCTATGAGGTGAATTGATCAAATACTTGCACTATTAGGGCATAGACTGTAGGATATACATGGTTGATTAAGAGACAGTTTTATCACTTGCTGAGTATTTTTAGGTCTGTATTGGCAGGTATCACTACACATCCATATTAAAGTTAAAAGTTTCTCTGTAACTGAAATCCAGTCTTCACAAGTATATTTCAGATACAGAGTGATTTATCTTCCAAAGAATCTGTAATTTCTTTAATGTGTTAAACAATACAGCTTTTACATACATCTTCCTTGCAAATAATATTAAAATTTAAGTATCTTATGAAGTATTTATATTTTTTGATAATCAGGAGTTTAGAAACCAATGTAAGAACCTAGAGCAAAGTGTATACTTAAAGGAACAGATCCTTTAAATGTCAGGCAGTAAAGCCATGGGACTATTTGACATTAAGAATTTTAAATAATAAAGTTATTTTTTTTCTAATCACAAAATAACCTTTTGGAAGCAATTTGTTCAGTGCTACTATAAAACTAGGTTATTATTTGTACAGTATCTTCTCTTTGAATTTCAGTAAAGGATAGGATAGAAAAAAGTTTGTGTTAAACAATGGTTTGCAGGACTCACATGAACTTAACTTTTCGGCTAATGCATAGAAGAATGTATGGTCATCATCCTGTTTCATTCCATAAATTCTGATGTTGTTATAGTTGTACATACAAAGGTGGTGAGCAATCTGTATGAAACTATTTTACTTTCTTAAACTGCAAAAATAGTAGACTATCCATTGTTTTATTTGTGGGTAGGTATACAGTAATTTTAAAATATGTGATTGGCACACTGCAGAGAGTGGTAAGTGACATCATATATCTATGTTATCACCACATCAAGATTATTGTCTCTTCTAACATCGGGCATATTTCTTCCTATGGGTGACATTATAATTCTTCCTAAATAATAGTAATGACAAATGTGTGCATACTTATATTTAATGAGATTAAAAATTATGAATGCATTTTTTAATATGCATATTCACTATATGACAAAATCTTTGGGGAACATGAGAGAATATACTGTCATCATCTACCTTGTTTCATCCATCTTAGGAACTGAGGCTGTTAAGAACTATTTACATCATGTATATATCTCATTGTGATTCAGTGTCTAGCTAGGGCTAATGTTTGCCCAATTCTCCTTCAAATCTTCTAAGCAGACAAGGCCTAGGTGTGTGATCAGAGGCCTGAGGCTCAGATGCCATGGCCTTCACTAAGTCCAGGTACAGGTGCCTACAAGAGATGCCGAGGTCTGATGTATGAGAGGAATGTGTGCTGGCCATTCTCAAGAGGGCCAGAGCAGGTATTAATTTGGGATTCACAGCAAGAAATCAAGAACCATTGTGGTGAGAGAACAGGCTGTCAGGAGCATCAGCCAGAGAGGAGGAGGGAGCAAGTTAGAGCAGGTGTTGAGTCATTCCCAAAATAACTATTGCTTGGTCTGGTGAGGGTACAGTTCAAGAGGTACATTTACCTGGCTACTTAAGTACAAGGGCAGTTTAGACAGTTTTTGTCAAAATAATAATAATAATAATGATAATAATAATAACAATAATAATATTATAGGGAAGATAATCTAGTTTAGTCACTAAAATGTTAATCTCATCCAGAAAAAAACCTCCCAGACACACCCCGAATAATTTTTGATCAAATGGCTGGGCACCCCATGGCCATATTGACATATAAAATTATGTTGACATATAAAATTGTCATGTTGACTTATAAAACTAACCATCACAGGGGCACAGTCACAGGGAGAAGAGCAGAGACCCCCAATGAATATGTCAGAGAGAACCTCTGAGCACCACTTTTACAAGTGGGAGTATCAGGTTACACAGATGAGTCCTGGGAAAGTCCTTGAACCTCTCTTATCCCACGGCTCTTTTCTTAGATTTGGTAGATGAAAGCTACTGGTAGAACCCAAGAAGTTGACGGAACTGTCAGGCGGAATCTGAGCCTCTTCCCACCTTCCTTTGAAAAAACAGTTACGTGTTATAATGCAATGGACTCTGTTAACACATTGCATCCAGGGTTCCTCCTACACATGCATGATGTCTTTGTTTATTTATACTCAGGATGTGTCCTGGGCTTAAATCTTTTTACCAGAAAACCTTTCCTTTGTTACTCCCCTCTTCCTGTGTTTCACTAAGAGGAATAGTGATTTATTTAATAAAATTTCAACTTCAGGGCATTACTTTGTTTCCATTGGACTTTCTAGTCAATGAGAATTTTCATGTATATTCTCATATTTGATCACTTGGTGATGTACAGGGGTGAACCATGTGGAATGTCTGATATCTATCTCACCATTGGGGAAGGACAAAATCAGACATTTGATATGGTTGAATATAGTTCAATTATTAAACCTACTTTTGAGATGCAGACAAGTGAGTCTTGAACATGAATGTAAAATGCTTAAAAATGGCGGGAAGAAAAACTGGCGGGCATGCATCTGTAATTGCAGCTACTTGGGAGGCTGAGGCTCGAGGATCACAAGTTTGATGCCATCCTTGACAACTTAAGGAGACTCTATCTCAAGATAAAAATTTAACAAATAAAGATGGGGTAAAACTCAAAGTTTTGCTTGCCAAGAATTCGTGAATCTCTCAAGTCAATCCCTAGTACCGCAAAAAATTAAAAAAAAAATCATAGAGTTGTCAGTAATTATAGAGCAAACTTAGGTCTAAGACTAAAAATTATGACTTTCCCCACCTTACTCCCATCAAACTGGCAGCCAACAAATCATTCATAGTTTACCCAATTCAAGTAAATGCTAATCTACACAGGATGGAATTAATTTGGGATTTTAATGACTCAAAATTGTAGATGTCAGTATCTTTCTCTCATTTGGTTCCTAATATAGTTCCCAATTCTTATTCCTCACAAATGAATAAATATTGGAAATTCTGAAGTCACCATAATTTGTGGTCACTCCCATGGCAATGAAACTTCAATTTGTAACAGTTATGCCTTTTTACTCATTAATTTTTTAAAAAAATTTAAGACTTAATAAGACATCTTTGAACACAAAGAATTTATCATTAGAACATAGAAGGTAGTAACTATGGTTTTCTTGTAATTGTAGTTCTAATTATTCACTTCAAATTATGCAGTAACCTCTGCGATAGCTTCCAGCAATCTTTGCTGAATATGCATGCATTTTGGAAAAACTAGTCCCCGAGTTATTTACAGAAATACATATTTTATTGATTTCTCAAGCTTCATTTTGAGATAGTACTTAGATTGCTCTCAAATATTGGTAAAAGTGGAGACATCAAAATTTTTATAAAGTGCCCCAAAATAATATTGCTGAGAGTTTTTGCCAGATCAAGTCCACATGTTTGCTCATGGAGATCTATTTTCTTATAAATAAAGCTGATCAGGGAAGCATGAAATTGAGAGCGTTTTGAGGGCCTGTTAGAATTGAAGTCAATATGCTCTGCTCACTCTCCATGATCCTGCTTTTGTGATTTGTCTGAAAAATGGGGAAAAGGAGTGAGTTCAAGAAGCAGCCATTACATCATCCTGCCTGAGTCCTCTGTATGTTATAGTGGCACCTTATAGGGTTAAGGATGCAGAAGAAGAGGGGAGGCAAAGAGGAGAAGAGCTCTCCAGCCTCATGTGGTGGAGGTCAAAAACAGCCCCTTAAGTTTTCTCTTAATAGTGATGATCCTTACCTTCAGTGTATACAAATGAAAATGTAAAAAGAAAAAAAAATGGTGGCTTAATTTAATATATCAGGACATTTAGCATACTCCGATTTTAAAATCACTTCTGTTTTCTAAATAATCACAGTCCATTAAAATCACAGTCCATTTTTTAAATAATCCTCATAGGAATATTAACAGAGAAAGGGAAATGGGGGGTGGAGTTAAGAAAAAAGATAATTCACAAATGGTGATCACATAGCAAATTCAGCTCCTCTCTGGGGTATCCCTTTCATTTTCATTGGAATATCTCAAAGCAAAAGGTATCTTCTAAGAAGATACCACCTTAAATGTCCCTTTATAAAACTGAGCTTCCTGGGATGGCTTGTTTGAGAGAATCATCATGAACCATTGTTTCTGAATTCCTTAAGGACTCTTTCTCATTCTTTAGAGGGTATCCCAGCCATCTTCCATCTAAGAGATAAGTTGGAACAAATATAGGTCTTATGTTGAGTCCCTACTAAGCCCAGCCCTGCTGGAGCTGAGCAGGAAGAATAAATGCCCTACAGTTACCAGCACCAAGAGTCATGGTAGCTTTTGGTCCATTGTAGCAGAGGAAATTTACAAGATGCTAAGCAATTAATGTTAAGTGGCATGTTGCTAATATAATTACAGTTGAGGGTTTAGAAAAAAGTAAATTCACCACAGGTCCGAGCATTTGTTGAAGTGTTTGTGGAAAAGAGATGGGAAACTGTCTTGGGCAGCCTGTTGACATAGGTACTGGGAAATCGCATGCTCATATTTTAATCCAGAATATGTGTTAGAATCCTTGAGGGAGGGAGGGAGGGAGGGAGGGAGGGGGATACTTGACTTTAAATGGCCACAGAAGAAGTGGCAGAGGATTAGCAGGAACTGGTAGTTGAGTGGTAGGTGAGTAACTGAGTTAAAAATGAGCTGCTGGGCAGGTTTGTTCAACCCTCCATTTTCTCTTGCCCACTTTAAAGAATATTTCTATATTCACATGCCTGACATGGAAGAGGAGCTTAGCATCAGACCCATACAATCTTCACAAGGAGGAAGGACTAGGGAAAAAGTTTTAAATTTTAAAAGTTTTTAAGAAGCATAAAATGTGGGCAAGCTAGACACATAGAATACTGATTTCATACATCAGCATAGATAAGCATTCGGTCCATCCGATAATGAATTCTCTGCTGTATATTCCATGAACAGGAAAAACTTTCAGGTCCCATCTCTTCTTCCTTGCTGCTTCATAAAATTTAGCCTTTATTAAGCATCTGACATAAAATCAAACCATCATGGATGGGCTAAAGAGCTTTGCCATTCTCATCTGGCTTCACACTCATTTAGAGACTCAGTTATTCAGCTCTTCTTCTTTGAGTGCCTGCTCTACCAGCTGGGTTCCCAGGCTGTGGGATAATTCAGCAGGTGAAGTCATAAGCTATACAGATATGTATCCACACACATGTCTATTTGGCTTCTCATCTTTGGGGAGTAAGCTCTCTCAATCAACTGTGCTAACAGAAAGAGTGGAAATGGAGGAAACTGGCGATTAAAGTGAATTTTAAAATTTTTATCCAGATTTCAACTTGTCATTCCCCTAGTTCCTGAACTGGCTAAGATCCTATTTACCTAAACCAGGGAAGGGGAAGTGACTTATTAATAAGGACCCTTGGATCTTTTTGCTTCAAATCCTGAGACTGTAACATTAGGAGAAGTCAATAGTTCCTGTGTGATTCATTAGTAGTGGTCATTTTATAGAATAAAATATGATTTTATTTTTAAAATATAATGGGAAAGGAAAAATCACATTGTCAATTCTTGTTCTGTCTGTAGCAACCACTTCAAGTCATGATTACACTCCTAGACTGTCTGAGAAGGACAAAATATTCTGAACTAATGGCTTTGAGTTCTCAGGCAGAACTAGACTTTTTTTTATTATCAGAAAATCTCCATAATGGCTCTGAAGAACATTTTTTCATTTTCTCAACCAATACAAATATTTTTGATACAAACTGAAGACCCAACATGTTTTCAGGGACTCTTTATGAAACTTTCCTGAAATATTAAAATAAAGATGCCTGAATTTCAATTTTATTTTCCTTCATTGCCATTTAAAATGGGATGGCAAGTAGTTTGGCACTCACCTTGAATGTGAAAGACACTCAGCAAGTCCATTTCCTGGGAGTGTCCCTATTTTCCACAATGTTATTGTGCAACCACTCTCAGATATGCTATGTAAGGGAAATTGGAAAACCTTAATGATTACTCACATTAATAAATGTGGGAGAAAGTGAGATAGAATGAATTGTGGTATACTGGACTCTCAAACTCATTTCTGTGTCACATTAATAAACCACACAAAGTATAAAATATGGATACCAGACAAAATAAATATATGGCATGCTTCTTTCATTGTTCTATTTTTAAACACTATTCAAATGCTATAAATCAGTACTTTATCTCTTACCAAAAAACAGGAAGTCACAAAGACAAATTGTTAATCATACACTGTAGGTCAAGAAATGCAAAAAAGCCTACATTTTACAATTTCTAGCAGATCTCTGCTAACTCTTGGAAATGCACTTAATACCAGTGAATAAAAATGAAATAATAAGCATGCTTTGTTGAAAATCATCTTCCATTAACATTATGCAAGTCTGAGGATTATTTGTTGTGAACCACATGACATCACTGATGTGGAAAAGTTTTTAACACATTTGTTTTACTATTTCAATGAATGTTTTAAGTATTGTGTTTGTTAATACATTATGGTTTGGATCTGGAATGTCCCCCCAAATCTCATTTGCTGAAAGCATGGCCCACAGCACAGCACTTTAGAGGTGGTGCTGTTAGGCAGTGCTGGAGCATGAGAGCCTTGGCATCAGCAGTGATTGATCTGCAGGTAGAGGGTGGACCACTGAGGGTGGGACCTAGTGGGAGGAAGTAGGTCATGGAGGTGTGCCCTGGAAGGTTTTATCTGCTCCCCTACCCTTTCCTCTCTCACTGTTTTATGGTCGCCATCAGCCACACAGCTTTCCTCTTCCATGCCCTTCCACCATGATGTTTCCAACTTGGAGCCAAGTGACCATGGACAGAATCCTCTGAAACTGTGAGACAAAATAAATCGTTCCTCCTCTAAGTTGTTCTCATCTGGTATTTTGGTCACAGTCATAAAAAGTTAACTAACATAATACATTTGGTGCTTAATATATCCCAGTCACTGTTCTCAAAGCTTCTCATATGTTAAATTACTTGATTTTCATAACATTTAATGAGATAGATATTTTTGTCCTCATTTTACAGAGGAGGAAACTCAGTCATGGAGAAGTTAAATGATTTTTCTGAAATCATATAATGAGACTCCAGAGTCTGTCCTCCTAACCACCTCAGGATTCTGGCTCCCAACTAATGGAGGTAGAATTAAGTATTTTGCACCATGAATTTCAAGATTGATTTTCACACGTAAGTGTGTATGCAAGCATACCTGCACTTAGATCTTCAGTACTAACATAGAGTAATTATACAAAGGGACACTCATTTTTTCTGTATCTAAATGTAAGAAACACCCATTTTATTTAAAAAAAAAAAAGATTAGGTGAGAATGTAAATGAGGTGAGAAGAATGTAATGGGCTACTTAAATACATTCATCTACACTCTCAGATTAAAGCATACTTAAACCAATGTGATATCAAAATTATTTCCTGTGTTTCTTTGCCAAAAGAAAAACAAAAGTGTGAGTAGCAGAAATGCCAGGAAAATAAAGACAGACATATTTCTTCATGTTTGGTTGTGGAGGTGGGAAGTATGCTCTGGAAATGTAGACAGATAAATTCAGTGTCCCTCCCTTGCAATAACCACAAATAGACAATGGGACACTGTAAAAGAACAGGATGGAGGATGTAGCTCTGTGGTAGAGCACTTACCCAGCACCCAGGGTTCCTGGGTTCAGTCCCCAGTACTGCGGAAAAAGAAAACAACAAACTTCAAAAGAAAAGTGGTGCATGTTTCCTTAGGTATCTAAGTTTTAAGTCCCTATGGGCAGCAGGAATTGTATTTTCTTTGCCATTTTGAGAAGGAATAGGAACAGTTAATGACTTACTGTTAAATTATCAGGGAATTTGAATGGCAATGACTCAGTTTATGTGGACAGATTTCACATTGTTCTATAAGTGACTGAACATTTGTTTATTCATTCAAGAGATGCCATTGAACTTCCTCCTTGCCAGGCCTTATGCTTTCTGAATGCTGAAATGGGAATGAGATGGGGGAGGCCTTGCAGTCTGGTCCATGGAGCTACGTGGGAAAGCTACAGGTCTGCAATCTTTCACTTACAGATTCTGCCAAAAATGTTTGCGGACACTTCTCCTTTGTTGTCCAAATCATGTTTAGAGGCTCACAACTTCCTTTAATGAAAATATGTAATGAACTTCCTAATTTTTGTTGCTGCTGTTAACCAGATTGTTTCCATCATTGCCATCTGTATCACCACATCTTACCTTGCTGAAAAGTAACAGCATGTTATGAGAGACATCAGTGGTACAAATGTGCTCTTACTGTGTGCTTAAAAAAAAAACCAAAAAAACAGCAAGCAACTTTTTGCACACTGTGTACAAATCTGGAAGAGAACATAGAACTCTCCTCCACATGAGTTGCCTAAAGCAGACATCCACCATCTAGCCCTGACCTAGCACCCATCTCATAGTTGGCAGATGTACTTAATGAATGAATGTGTGAGTGACTGAGTGAGGAACACGTGTTTTAAGGAGACATAGTTGAAGTACTGTCACTACTACATTTCAATCCAGTGAGACTTCTTGAGTTAATTCAAGGACATGGACTTGAATTCAGAGTGCTTGGGTTGGAACCCTGGCTCCACTGTCTTCTGATGACTTTGGCTACAAGACACAGATATTCTGTGCCTCAGTTTCTTCCCAGGTAGACAGAAGATAATGCTAGTCCTTCCACAAGGCCAGATCCCTGTCTTTCAGTCTTCATGTATTTAATGTCTATCAGAACTTCTACAGAGAACCTGTACACTGATAGTCAGCTCACTTCATCCATTTGGCTCCTGGACAGATTGAAATGCAGGGTAAAATACATGCTAACTCCATTTCCCTAAAAGTATAGCATCTGGTCCCTTGAAACCATATAAACACTGATCTTACAATAGTAGTTAAGTGATTCGGGAGTGAGAATCACTCCAGGTACAGGTTCAGGTAAGTTTTCAAATAATTTCTTCCAAACGAGGCATTATTTTTCCTTTTATCTTAAGTGTCAACAGATGAGTAGTTATTACTCAAGGAAATTCCTCGGCATTAAGATATGAGAAAGAGACTTTAAACAACTGTCTTCTCAAATGCAGGTGAAGTGAGAAGAAAGCAATGGATTGTTTAATACATTTGCCTGTAGTCTTAGATTTCTAAAACTAAAGTCTAGCATATTTAAACCAAGGTGATCATAAATCCTTTACTCATAATCTATGGCAAAAATTGGGACTAGGAAGAGTGTCAGGAAAAATGCCACATTCTCCATGTTTAAACAGGTGTGCAGTATACTCTGTGAAATGTGGACAGGCAAGTTTAGAGCCAGTCTCCAGCAAGACACTGAGATGAATTGTTTAAAACTTTAAAAACAGGTGATGACACCCAGGATTCTCTGGATCCTGCAGGAATTCAGAGTCACAACAGATTGATCTCACTTCAGCCTTGATAGTCTTGGTAGACCAGTAGACCTGTTGATTTCTATTGAGGGTGGGCAGCTCTATCAGAGTCACCTGGAGACTTTTTTCAACCAGTCTTCACAGTCCTGTCCAGGTTCAGTTAGCACACTGGGGGGGTCACCAGTCTACCCAAATCTTCCCGCCTCAATGCACATACAATCAGAAGGTCATAATCTGTGATGTTCATCTGTACTCCCCTGCCTGCCAGAAGCACTGCATACCATAACAGCGTAGGGGTGGAACGGGGATTCATGTGATTAATTTCAAGGATATATACCTGTATGCTCCTGATGAGGATTGGAGTGCATTATCCTGTCATGCATCCAGGTTTAAGCACAGAATCTATCCTTAGAGGATACTACAGAGGGGGGGAAAAGGGAAGGAAAGAGTCATATTATCATATTTTACCTTCAGTACTTTAGAAAAGATATTCAATCTTTCACTGCTTCTACAAAAGAAATGGATAATCATAGGGTTAAGAGGAATAATAGATGAATTGAGTGTTAAAGACACACTCAAATAGTGTATCTCAAAGAGATTGGCACAGCTTCATAAAATGTCAACATACATGAGTACCAAAGAAATGTTGGCAATTGTTAGCTATTATCATTACATCATAGAAGATCAAGTTTCACTTTATTTTGTAATTGTCAAGTCAAATTTGGAATAGTATGTCTTCTCTGGGCAGCATATTTTAAGGAAAACATCAATAAAGTAGAATGTGAAGCACTTAGGTGGTGGATCCCAGAGGTTTCAAATTCCCATTGCAGCATGCATGGGGCCTTAAGGACTTTCAATAAAAAACTGTTCAGTGGATGGATGGAAAGAAGACACATGGCCACTGAGGTTTCCATCCTTCAAAGTCTGCCATGTGCAAGTCCAAAGAAATTTGGTGCTTGATACTCAAGGTGACACAAGCAAAGAGAACACACACAGGTCCATGTTTCCCCAGGCATAGTTTATATCTGCATAATTAGTTTTCACTTTGAAAAGTGTATCTGTTTGGATAAGAAATTTTATGGGTAGCCCACATTTAGATTATAGTGTTACAATATAGAAGTACATTCAGGGTGACCAAAGAATTAATGCACAAAGTGTTTGGGTGGTTTTTCCAATGATGTAGGAGGATGCCCTTGGAAATTATGAGTTGATGTTACTGGTAATACCCAATTTGATACAGAATGGTGATTTAATATAGAGGATGATTAATTCACTTGATAGGAAGTTAGATGTACATTATGATATCTATTATATTAATATACTAGATTGCAGTTCATAGTTTCTTTTGTGATTTATGTGCTATTTTTTCTGTAAAAAAATTTAACTATAATAACTCTGAATTTACATTCCTATTAAGCCAGTTATCAATCCTCTAAATGAATCAATCTCCAGCATGGCGGCCTGGGAACATTTGAAATTTGTGCTGGTATTTTCGTATCACTTTTACTTTTTACATTTCTTGAATGAATATGGAATTCATTTTTTGGAACAGGTAATCTAATATTTTCTACTTGACTTCTTTTTCATTTTCTACCATATTCAGGGAAAATGCTGTTTATTGCTCCTTCTCAAATTGAATGATCTGGAAATCTATAGTGTAATCCAAATTAATAATTAGGCCATATCTTACCCTCTTATGAAGACAGGCTTTTTAAAATTTGTAACATCTAGGTTGTAAAGTCTTACTTGGAGGGGACATCTAGATAAATGTCTACTTTCGTGGGACTGTCTTCCACAGCATGTTTATTTATTGTTGTTGTTCCTAACGTACTTTTGGAACTGAAATAACTGGATGGAAAATTATAGTGGAGGAAAATCAGCTGTCAATTACTAGGACTGTATTTTAGGACTCAAGGTTATATTTAATTAACTTCATGGTGGTTTACAAATCATCCAGGTTTGACAAGCAGTGAGCATGCTTTCGTCTTCACTTTTCTATTTTCACTGTGGTTTAGAGACCGATACATTTCAGTTGAGGGAATTCTTCATGTACCAGCTATTTATTGAGTGCCTCCTGTGTCTGGGCAATATGAACTGAGTTCTGAGGCTGACACAATAGTAAACAGCAAAAAGAAATTCTTGTTCTCACGTGTCTTACTTTCTTTGGGTTTTGGAAGACTTGTGAAGGGCCTTGCCCGAAATCCCCTATGCAGGGCTCACCCAGTGGGAGAGGGTTTTCCTTCTTTGTATCCCTGTGTCACTGAAGCATTCCCATGAAACATCTCTGTAATGGGCAGTGGCACACCCCTATGGGGAGGCATGCCAGAATGAGGACGGTGGCCATGAAAGGACTTATTTGAGTCCATTTTGTATTGCTGTAACAAAGTAACCAAGGCTGGATACTTTATAAAGTAAACAGGTTTATTTAGTTCACAGTGCTGGGGTTCAAGAGCATGATCCTGGCAACTTTTAGTACTTCATGGTGGATCTCATCACAATGATGGGAGCACATGCATGAGTGGCAAGTGGATGTACCAGATTTCCTTATACAAACCTATTCTTATAGGAACCAATCCAGTTCTGTGAGAACTACATTAATCTTTTCCTAGCTGATGCCCAGAATGACCTAATTTCCTCCCTCAGAGTTCTACTACCTATAACATCACCCTACTTGGGACTGAGCTTCCAGTGATTGAACCTTTGACAAGCTCAAATTATATCCAGACCACAGCAGGACACAATGCTTGTGGCAGGAGAAAATGTCCTTAGCTGCATGCACTCCTTTCAAAGTCAATAATGCCTTACCCTACAGATCGGTATTCAGATTTTACAACCTTAACCACCTGTGCCTTGAGGGTCTGCAAACTCCTTTTCAACCTTATCTCCTGTGACACCATGGCATGTGCTTGGTTTTTCCTCCAGCCCTTCACACACTGGCACTTGAGCTGCTGTCCTGCTCCCTGTGACCCCTGACTACTGACAGCCAGCATCTTATCTTCCTTCCAACTCCAGTCCTCCCTTCTTTGTGGAGCCTGATCTGGTCTCATGAATGACATGCATTCTTTCTTCTTCTTGAAGCTTCTGACTCACTCATGGTATATTTTATTTTGACTCTTGATGTCCTTATCTAATGCCACATCCTAGCCCTTTAGCCTAGGAAGGCAGAGTTGGAGTTATCTTTCTTTATGCTCACCCACAACCCTAGAGTACTGCCTTGAAATTCCAGGCCTTTATGAAGTATTTTTTAAATAGAAGGAGTCCATCTTCTGAATCAACATTTATGGAATGCGTTCCCATTTACCATTCAATGACTGATACATCATTTTCTTTCCTGCACCTTTGTTCCCATATTTTCACATTGGTCATATTTCTTATCCTAAGGACTACAAAGTGACAAAAGCAAATAATATGTAGTTACCATATAGTTCAAAAGAAAGGATCATTAAATAAATCAGCATTGTCTTTATTCTATGTTTTTTCTCCTGGCTTCAAAACTATTTTTGAAATGCAAAGCATTTTTACACAATGTGTTTCTTACATTACATTTTATGAGGAGGGTTGCTGAAATTAGTGTTAACTTCTACTCTCCCAATTTCCATGTTGACCCAAACGATTTGAAGTTCTTTCTAATAAGCTGCTTTTGAAAACCAGAACTCAAGAGAATTCCCAAGCACAGCAACATATACTGTTTCCGTCCCATAATATTCATCTGATGGCATTTTTTCACACAAATAGTATAAGGAATGTAGGGAAGTCAAAGAGAGGCTTTTCAGAACCATAGAGGAAATTGTGCAGGGTAATAACCCCAGCCTTAAAAAACCAGAAATGAAGAAAATGGAAAAAAGTGCATGAAATTAGTTCTGTACATGTTCATGACATCTAATATCATTAGCATGTTAGTCAACTTCCTTCGGCTGTGACAAAATACCTGAGATGAACAACTTAAAAAGAGGGAAGGTTTATATCCATTCACTGTTTCAGTCCATGGTTGCTTGGCCCCATCACTTTGGGCCTGTGGTGAGGCAGAACATCATGGTGATGAGCACATGGTGGTTCAAAGCTCACTTCATGGCAGCTGGGAAGCAGAGAGAGAGAGAGACAGAGAGAGAGACACACACAGAAAGGAAGGGCCAGGGTCACAGTGTATGCCTCAAGGGCACCCCCCCCCCAGTGACCTATTTTCTCCAAGACTCCCCTCCTAAAGTTTATCACCTCCCACCAGCACCATTGGCTGGGACCAGACCTTCACAGCATGAGCTTTCTGGGCACCTTTAAGAGCCAAACCATGACCATATGAGTTTTTAAGATCTACCATACTCCTCTTTTGGCTCAGTTGTGGCCAGCATTTATTGACTATCTACTGTATCAGGAAGGGTAATAGGGTAACAATTTCACTGTTTAGATGTGGCATTTTGACTACCTTTTGGTAAAGGTAGACATAACAAGATACTAGCCCAGTTTCTCAATCTGAGGGGAAACCCTAGAGTTCTCCCTAATGTTTCTATTTTTGCCTTCAACTCTCCTTCCATCCCATCAGTCCCCACATCCTCATGACTTCCTATTTGATATGTCCAGAATCCAGTCCTCTTGGCTAACCTCCCTGTCTCCTGCATGATCTCCTCACCTCTAAGTGTTTGCTGCTCATAGGTTGAAAACTTTCCACCTGCACTTGGTTTTGCTACTTATGTTGTTTTTTTAAAGATTCCTATCTGGTGTGTCCCTGGCCTGCCCGAGTCCTCTGGTTTGTCCCCACCCCAAAGCGTTTGACACTTTTTGTTTTCCTTGGCTTGACTGTCCTGGATTTCATTTCTTTCCGTCTTTCTGCTTCATCTTCTACTACCCTCTCCTCTCACTAACCATTGCTTCCTTTGCTATTGGGATTCCTCATGCTGGTTCTGTCAACTCATCTTTTGTACCTACTCAGAGGACTCCCTTCTATAGTAACAAAACAGACAAACAAACTAAAACCCCACAACATTATTCAAGTTTGATTTTGTTGTCTATCTTGGTGATATAGTGGGTTCTTACCAGTACCTGCCTGCCTTTCCTTTTTTCTGATTGTCTACGCTCCCGGGAAGCCTTTCTCTTCTGGAGCTGTCTATGCTCAGTCTGATTCTGTAATGTGGCTATTGAATGAGTAACTGAATGGATGAAGTGAGCCCCTTACATTTTGAGCCATTCCTGATTGGGCCACCAATTTGTAGAGATCACATTATCTCTCCCCTGTGGAATGACCCCTTGGATATTTCTTTGCAGTAGGTCATTGTAGATTTTAGAGAAAAAAATTTTTTTAACTTTCAATTTTAGCTAGAGGGAAGGGAGGACAGTGTGGTAAAGGGAAGATGGATATCAGTTTTAAAAGAAAGGTAACAATTTCACTGTTTCAATGTGGCATTTTGGCTATCTTTTGATAAAGGTAAACATAATACGATCAGTGATATTTCTAGATTTTTTTTTGCTAACAACTTATAATTAATAATGAAATAAATTCCACATCACAACCCAGAAGGTGTGTGTTTGTGTGTGTGGTCATAAATTCATTTGTTAAGCAAGCATTCACTGAGCACCTATGATTCTTGGTGTCACGCTATAAGCACATACATTCTCATCAGGGGAGACAAATAAACAGATATATTAGATCATGAGTGATTTTGAGAAAAATGGATGGAGGATATCTAGGTTCACATACACATGAATCTTCCCATGTGCACTCACATATATTCTACCCTCATATGTTTATGTATATACACACATATATACCCCATGTAATATATATGTACATATGTACCCCTACATATATAATTGAAAAGAATCTCATAAAATTATTCTTACCTTTGCCATGGATAATACACTGATGTTTTCTTCTCTTCTACTGTTGTTTATTTCATTTTTTAAAATTCTAGTTGCAACTGACTGTATTGATTTTATGACACAAAAATATATTGAGACTCATGATCAGAAAAATACTGGTTTAGTAAACGTAAAATGAGTGACCACAGGCAGTCAATATCTTTGTAACAGGGTAGAGAGAGACATCAGGAACTTGTAAATATTCCCATGCAATTAAAAATAGTATCTGTTGCAGAAAAAGTCCATGTTTTATCAAACTTTTTATTTCGAATCAGATAACTCAATATCATCATCTTCTTCAACTTTTTGGTAAAAATAGTAAAAACTCATTATTTGTAAATGAACTGAACATTTCAATGTCTATAATGATGTAAAGAATTACTCACTGGAGTGCTTCATAAACTTTCAAAAACCCTCCCTAAGGGTGAAATAGAGGCTCAATTTTTAAGATCGGGGCATTGGTGAAATGTAGACAATGGCATTGGATTGTCATTGGAGAATGTGATGTGTGAAATAGTCAACACTGTGACAACTGAAATCAATTTACATTATAGCATGCTGACATTGGATGAAACCTAACCCCTTCTTCACTTCATTATACTATCTATCATTAAATGATTTTACTGAATGTGTATCAAATCAAGATTAATAAGAAAATAAGTGAATTTTCCATTTTGGAACTCCAACTGTGTTTCAACTTGAAAATACTCGGCTCAGAATCACAAATCAGTAGCATTCTGGGAAATTTTGAAGTGCTTTGAAATTTCTAAAGCACTGCATGTACCCCAATTCTATCCATGTCTATCAAAATTGGGATAAGCTTATAATTTCTGTATTAAAATAAAAAACACAGTTTAATCAATAACATAGATCATTAATCATGCAGAACAAAATAATAATTGTACTTTAAAAGTTTTTTGTTTATCTCTTTTATTGGCCATTTTCAGGTAATGACATACTTTCTTTTATGTTTGTCCTAAGAATAATAAGGAAGTTGTCATCCCATTTTGGAGGGGTGCTATTAATTATAATAATAAAATGATCATAGAAGGAAAACTGTACAAACAGATTAATTTCTGACATGACTATTTAGATCTATCCTTTATGAGGTCACATAGGGCAGATTTAATGATAAACTACATTATTTATGAAATTAAATTTATACTTGTCATCTTTAAAGGGGATACATAACTGCCAGAATAGCTGTACACTGTAATCTTCAAAATTGAAGGAGGTGACAGAGGATGGAACTCAGTGGTAGAGTGGTAGAACACGTGCCTAGCATGTGCAAGGCCCTGGGCTCCATCCCCAGCACTGCCAAAAATAGAAAAGGAAAAAAAAAGAGAGAGAGACAGAAAGTTATAACTCAAGTAATATCTAAACTTGCTCAGTGCAGATACTGAATATATGACGTGGTTATTTTATTTTATTCTTTATTTTTGACACTATTTATTTATTTATTTATTTATTTATTTATTTATTAATTATAAGGTGCTTAGGATCAAACCCAGTGCCTCACGCCTGCCAGGAAAGCACTCTACCACTAATGGTCCTTTTAGTGATATGTAAAATACATGATAATACCTTTCAAAAATAAATGATGATGATTTAAGGCATAAAATGAATCATGTTTCTATAGTTCCTTATGTTAGATTAAAATAGATTGCTTTCTTCCTGACTGCAGTTTGGTAAGAATTCCACTGTAAAAAGAACTTGTCCAGGCTGGGGCTGTGGCTCAGTGGTGGAGCGCTTGCCTAACATGTGTGAGGCACTGGATTCCATTCTTAGCACCACATGTAAATAAATGAATCAAATAAAGATCTATCAACATCTAAAAAAACTTTTTTTAAAAAAAGAACTTGCCAGAAAACTAGAGATTAAACATGAAGGAAGGTGGGAAGCAAGAAATAATTTCTTTTAGAGAGTGCATTCCTTTTAAAGAAGATAATCAGAGAAAGAAAGTGTTTTTTCTATTGTTCTTCCTCTTTCATGCTTAGATAATAAGGTTGTGTGTGTGTGTGTGTGTGTGTGTGTGTGTGTGTGTAGTTGTGTTGAACGTGGTTGCGAGTTCAGTAGCATCTTTCAGATACAAATATTTGGGATCCTGAAAGACAGGATGGATGAGAGAAGTTGCACCTAGGAACTGTCCCTATTCTAGACTGCAGTGCTGAAGTTCTTTCCCAGGGCCTTGCCTTTCCAGTGCAGCCTGGCAGTTGTGAATGCCAGGATCTGTCCTCTTGCACGCTCACTTGTGGTGAATGCATGTGTGCTGGGTACACCTTCACAGGTGTTGCCAGTGACATGCAGAAAGTGTGGACAAGGGAAGAAGAATGCCACAGCATAGGAGTAAAGCTGCATGCTCCCTGTCCTTTGCCATTTCCTGCTTTGTAACCAGAGCCACCTCTCCCCAGCTCCATCTGCAGGATTCTGGGCCTGCCCACCTTGCATAAGGATAGGAAGCAGCCATGATTAGGAGACCTGGATTAGCTTCTTAGTTTGTACCTGAAACTAGCATAAGTGATTCTGGTGGGTTATTCGTACTAATAGTGGGGGTGATAATAGTGGAGGTGATCTGGGCTCTGGGTGTGAGATAAGTTTATAAAATTAAAGAGGGTCAGCAGTGTGAATATTGAAAAATGCTTCTGTATTGCATTTACATTCATTTAAGATTCTTTATATAGAATTTGACTCTTTAGTCATCTCAATTTTTCTTTCTCCGATAGACAAGGACACACAAACACACTCTCACACATACTTTCCATTAATGTCACTTTGGTTTTTCAAGTCCTTGCTCACTGTTTCCCTAGAAGGCCAGTCTTTTTAATGTTGATGGCTTTGTCCGTACTGTTCAATGGGTTCAGCGTGTGAACTTCTTGCCCCACCTCAGAGGTCATGGCTCAGAGTATGTCCTTACAGAAGGACATTTAGGGGAGAGAATCTTTCACCACTTCATTCCCATGGCTTATATCTCTGCTCTGGTTTTTAGATTTCCACACCCTGGATCTCATGTCACAGAGGGCCAGTCCTCCCTAGAATGTGGACTCTGTGTCTTGCTGTACAGTAGAATGCAGAAGTGATGTTTCTTTTCATTGTGCCCTATAAAATGTGGAAATTGCCTGGGTTCTAGTCAATTTGGAACAATTGGTGGTCAATTGACTAGATCACACATCAATCTGCTTTGGCAGTTATTGTGGACAAAAACCTCAAATGCTATAAAGCTGTCCGTCTCCTCGTACATTTATGTTCAAGAAGTAATAGACTTCATTCCTTCCTCCAATATTTTTTGATTAGGCAGCAAGTTAAAAGAAACTATGTCAGAACTTCAATATTTCTCTATATTCATATAAATGTTATTTTTCTAGACACAGTGAATCATGGTTTATTACCTCTTAGAAAATATTTTAAAATTAAACTACGGTATAACAGCCCAGAAAATGTAATATTCCATTATCAGAGAAGAAGTTCTATTATGCCTGTCCCATTTTGATATGTGGATCCCAAGATGTTTCAAAGAAAGTTAATATGGGTTAATATGTTCAACATTGTCAGGTGGTTATGGATTTGGGTTTATTGACATCCAAGTACAGAGGCCTCTGCCATTTGCTGGGGAAATTACTTAACTTCCATGAGCCTCTGTTTTCTCATCTGCAAACTGGTTCATGCTTCATGCTGAGTATTATGTGTGGTGGCAACAGAATGGTTGGCACCTAGTAATCACTCAATCAACGTGAACTCTGGTGATTGCCCAGGTGGAATAGCTGCAGAGAGCCCTCCAATAGGAAGCAAAATAGTACAACGTACACAATACACAATATATGTTTTTCAAAGATCATATAATTTTTAATCTCTATTTATCCTAAAGGAAAGAATACTATAGACAATCTCAGTAAGATATGTACAAGTAAAGAAAAATGCTTATTCAAGCAGAATAAATTTTGTTTATAAAATTAAAATAGTTACCAAAATTCAAAATTTTTCTAAGTGGAGTGATGAATTTCATCATATTTATTGTTTTCTTTTTTATCTTGCTCATCACTTCCTTGCTTGCTCGGAAGATACTTAATGGTCTGTTTTCTGTGCTGCTACTCCTTCAGTTTCTACCATCTACAGTTCAAGGATGTATCTATCCATCAAGACAGCAGAGATAGGAACAAGATCACTGAATCCCTCATGCATTCCATTTGCATACTCCAGCTCAACTCTAACACATGCTCCTAGGTCTCATAATGCTGTACAATTTTGACCACTTTAAAAGTTTTCTCAAAACTTTTTTCCTACATAATCAAGATAGGCCAATGAAATTTCTTATGATGGAATATGGCTTCCTAGGACTTAAACCCACCCTGATTTTCTTTCACAACTATCAAGAGTCTCTTTGTTTACTATTAACCATCATAGGAATGATCGATAGCCGCAAAATGAACATAACTGAATGTTTTCCAAAGTTAGCATTTCTTTCTGCTGAAAAATGACTTGATCCTCTTAAGAAATCCTAAATTGCCACATGTTGATATTTATGTTGATTCCCGTTGTTGAAATAATTAATACTGTGATTTTTCTTACCCATAGATACTCGGTAAAAAGAGTCACTGATTCCAGTGTATGTGTGAATTCTTTCTACAGTGCCCCTTTTTTCTTCTACCCCTAAGCATTCAGTCACTTGGGCAGCAGTCACACAAAGTCTTTACATAGGTCACAGACCACACTACCTAGTTACCCTGCAGAAGATAATTATTTAACTCTTTTTTTTTTTGGAACCGGGGATTGAACTCAGGGGCACTCAGCCACTGAGCCACATTCCCAGCCCTATTTTATATTTTATTTAGAGACAGGGTCTCACTGAGTTGCTTAGGGCCTCGCTAAGTTGCTGAGGCTGGCTTTGAACTTGCGATCCTCCTTCCTCAGCCTCCCAAGTTGCTGGGATTACAGGCGTGCGCCACCGTGCCCTGCTAATTATTTAACTCTTGATCGCATGAAGCTTCCCCTGAAATGGCTAGAACAACTGATAATATACAAGAATCTCAGCCCAGCCATACACAACATTTGTTACTGGCTGTGTGATGTATAAAAGTTAGTGGGGATGTTTTGAGAACAAAGATGACCTTGATTTCATTGTCTTCTGAGCTTCCCTAAATCAGATTGTTAAAATTCTAAAAACACCTAAAATGCCTGATATAACTGTCGCAATAACTAAATGAGCCAATATAGATGTTTGTAACACCCGGAATGTAGTATGTGCCCAATAAATAGTAGCTACTCTAAAGGAGTTCCAAATTGAGAAATAATAAAATCCTGATTCCACACATGTAGCACTTAGGTATTTAACCAAAGATCACTTCAATGCAAACATGTGCTTTTGTGTATAAACATGCATGTGTGTTTTGAGTTTTCTTACCAAAGTAATATGTCTCTTTAGTCTTTCAAGTTTACCTTTCTCTGTTTTGTGAAATAGATGAGAATTTGTATTAAAATCCCTGTTAGAGGAGTTTTCTATTCTGTCTTTTTAAAGAATAAATGTAACTAATTGGGACATTCTGCCAACAAAATAATGATTTGAATTGTGCTGTAATTCAAAATGTAAATTCTTAATAGGAATTCTGTAATGAATTTTGTAGGGTAGGATGTATTGAATACTTTAATGAAAATTTATCAAAGATGAAATTAATTTTCTTAACCATTCAAGAGAGGCTGTTCATACCTTACAGTACAGGCTGTTGGATCATTGATACCAGTCTATTTTTAACTTATAAAAAATTGCCTAAAACTACATTGGGGAATACACATCTGGTGGAAAAATCAACTTAGTTTCAATGTTTAAGATTTTGATTAGATGACTAAATACTTCCTGAAGTTCTAGGAGTTAAAGAAACAGGTTATAGAGAGGGTAAGAAAAAGTATTTCCTGTTAATAACATACAATGTTAGCTGGATCCTTCAACTGTAACTTGGAAAAGCACAGGCAAGAATTGTGCTAAATAATATATCAGTTATTTCTTGAAATAACAAGTGTTCCCTTAAAATACGATTTTTATGAATACCCAGAGATTAAAGAAACACAAACCACAGTTACCACAACCAATCAGCGAACATGTTTATGAGGGATTTAAGACTAGTCATGAACTTTCAACACCACTGACTTGCTCCCTCTTTTCTTTGCTTTTTGAATCATATGTAATCATTAACTTTAACTGAAAATACCTATGGTTATTCTCTGGCATGTGATCACATAACCAAAAGGAAATAGCACATCATTGTCAGGTTCCATTGTTTCAGTGTGCTCTCCACTCACCCCCAGGAGAATGATTTCACCTCCCCTAAACTACACAACCTTTAAAAATCCTGTAATTGTCTAAGGTTCAGAGTGGGAACTATTTAAAACCAGAGAATTAAAGTCATTCCTGGCCCACAGCAGAAGAGCACAGAGGTTGGTGGAGCAACACCGAGGATGACAACATGAAGACACAAATGAAAAAAGCCCTTTTGAAGATTTAGTGATGCAGCAGGCTGTAGTGGAGCATGCCTGTAATCCCAGTGGCTCAGGAGGCTGACGCAGGAAGATCATGAGTTCAAAGTCAGCCTCAGGAACTTATTGAGGTTCTAAAAAACTCATGGAGACCCTGTCTCTAAATAAAATACAAAAAAGGGCTGGGCATGTGGCTCAATGGATCCATGTCCCTGGATTCAACCCCCAATCCCCTGGGAGGTGGGGAAATCTAGAAATTCAACTTGGCTACTACTAACAACTATCTATCATTATTTAATTTTTACATAAAGTAAATTTAAAGTTAGAAGGCAGATTAGATATATAGTCCAGGAATTTTTCCAATCCCTCTATTTAGTGATGGAAACCTGTAAAATGTGCCCTGTCTTCCTCAGTTATCACTGAATCCTTGACAGCTAGAAAGTTTCCTGGCTCAGTGTCTGCTCAATAAATGTGTGCTGAAAACAAACAGAAAGGTGACATAAGAAACAGACAAAGCAAAACTTCCCTGCTGAAAGTAAAACCAGCAGCATCTGCAGGGTAGGTTCTGAGATCTGCCAGGAATGTTAGGACGTCTCATCAGACACGGAAATGGCCCTCTGGGCTCTGCAGTACAATATGGAAAATTACTAAGGTTAATCCACTCGTTTCATGTATTAAAAATGGAGGTATTCTTGGATCCCTGGGCTCAATAGATTTTTTTTTCAACCCAGATAGTATATATTTATGAGAGTTGGAAAAGAACATTCTGTGATAATCTTATGGGCCATTTTTGCTTTTAGAGAAATTATTCCAGGAAGACAAATCATAAAAGAGAATGTCCTATAACCCATTTACTTTAAATGTAAAATAGCTACAACACATGCCTTGGTAATTTAGATAGCCAACATTAATATATAATATTCATTCAAAAATCAGGTGTCTTATTCTTTACATGTATTAGAAGAAGTCATGATATTATAATTAAACATTGGAAATAGCTTGCTGCCTATTCATTTTGAAAGAAATCTCTAGTGCACATAAAAACTTTTAATCTGGTTCTGGTTTGGTCCCTAGGGGAAACATAATCTTAAGCATATCCATGGATGTGCATACACGCAGACACACACACACACACACACATACACGCACACACACACACAACTACACTATGGAAAAGCAAAGTTATGTTTTTTGCATCTAATTGTTGGCAGGCTGATGCTTGTGAATTACACATTTTGATTGATTTACTTTGTCATCAAATCATTTTACTTTGTTAAGCACGGAATTCAACATTGCATATGTAGGTACATATGTATGTATGTAAAATAGATGCATATGCAAATGTCTATGATTATAATATATGTTTACATGTCTTAGTTAAATAAATGAAAATGAAGGCCAGGGGGTATAAAAATCACAGATGAATACATTGATCATAAAAATAGTATAAATCTAGAAGTGTACCTCTGAAATCTGCCCTGATAGAAATTTCTCAATGAAATGATTAAGCCTCACACACTCCTCTTGAGTGGAATCACATCCAGTGTACAGGGCTTAGGGAAGTGTAGTGTAAGTGCTTTGATAAAATGTGTAATTAGGGAGGCAAAGATCAAGACTTTAAAGAGAGGGCTTAGTAAAACAGAT
This sequence comes from Glaucomys volans, assembly GCA_020662805.1. Lineage (NCBI taxonomy): Eukaryota > Metazoa > Chordata > Mammalia > Rodentia > Sciuridae > Glaucomys > Glaucomys volans. The sequence goes on along the minus strand of JAJEJO010000439.1, from coordinate 248,198 downwards.
GTCCAAAGAGCCTTAGTAAGCTCAATGTCTCTAATTACGCTCCGCCTGGAAGAAGGTTGAGGATTCTTGCCTGGCATTGCTCTTGGAGTTGGTTTAAATCTTAAAATGGCTTGACATATTTATCAAGCTTCACATATTTTAATTAACCATCCTAGGAGTTTTTGAAAATGTTTCCATATTAATGCCATCAATTGAAAAACATCAACAGATGTTTTTAAAAATCAAGGTACACAAAGATGAACATGTTTTAGTAGTAATAAGCCATTAGTTATATATACAGCATTCTCAGTTTGGTTTATTATTGTTGTGGTTGTTGTGTTGTTTTGTTTAAACAAAGCAACATGTAAGACTTGAGTTTTAGGCATGAGCTGGGTGGAGACTCCCATCATTTGAGGATTTTCCTAAATCTGCCCCATGTAAGTAGAAGCCACCCTACACTGTTCTCTCTCTTGCTTCAGGTATTGACTACACGGATTATTGTAAAGAGAAGAAAATGTGTGTTTCACAGCTTTAAAGCTGAATACTCATAGTAGATAATTTTAGAACTAAGGAAAGGTTTATGCTCTTCAACTGTTTTCATAAAAATACATCTTACAATTGTTCAGTGCATATCTCTTTTGGTTACAAATGCAGAGAACATTTTGGGATATGTATGTGCATTCAAATAAAGTTATTTTCCTACTTTGTGTTTCTGTGGTATAACAGAATATTCTTCTGTTTTCATATGGGGCTTGGATATCGCTTGGGCTTATTTAGTGTGATAGCTCAATTTTCTATTAAATGCCGTCTAAATATTTTTCACTATGTCGGTGATATAGGACAGATGATAGATTTACTTCTTAAGGGATGATCTACACCCAAAGATTTTCTAAACTGCTGACTTATCCTGCCATTCAGAAGGTCTTTAAACCTCTTTTAAAGCATAGACATTTATTTGAAATCTCTTACATAGCCAGACTTTATATCTGTTTGAAATTCCACAAATCAGTTAATAAGATTTTCTACCAAAATATATTGCATTCATACTCTTCTATTGCCGAGGGACACTTTGTCCAGCAGAATGGAAACCAACCATTTTGTCACTGTTGAGTCAATGTTGACTGATTAACACATTGTTCTCATTGCAACATATGGCTAGCTCATAATTAACTGAAAATAATTCTGTGGCCTTGTTTGGCTTCAAATCAAGTAAAGTTCTACTTGAGGCTGCCGTGGCTGACATAATTTACCATGGTAATAATATCGTACTTTAAATCATATCAGTTCATTTCCTCTTTGGTATTTTTCTTTCTCATCGAGTTTTATTTCTCGAGCTATAGAATTCCTCCAAACTGCATCTGTGTTGGTCTAAGTCATGAGTAAACTTTTTAAATAAAGTGTGCAAAATGTGTTTTTATTTATTCGAAAGATGTTTTCAATTACCATTAAGTTCATTGTTGGTCTAATGTTAGCAGTTTAAATATTTGAAGCTGTTCTCTGGAAACCAGACACCCATCCACAATTCTAAAAATCTGGTATATTCTTCATTTTATTGTGGTTTTCCAAAACAACTGTTGATTGCTCAAAGCAGAAGTCCCTTTGATGAATACAGGTTTAGTCAGAGTTTGGTGAGTGGGTTAGTAGCTATTTTCTTTGGAATTAACTAGTGCCCCCTTCCCACTTCTTCCTGCGATCTTAGACATCTTCTTCATATATGGTCCACAATGGCACACCCCATTTGGCTGAGTCAATATTTTTTTCATTTCCTTGGGCTTTATGCCTTGTGATATTGTTTCCCCAAGGTGATCAATAAGTATTTACTGAATGGCTAGTTTCTCTGATTCTATTCCTTTATTTTAAGCTGTATTTGACGAATACAGATTTCCCCCATTGTAGTATTTTTTGTGGTGATTAACTGCAAGGAAGATTTATTTCTTGCTCTTGCTACATGTACAGGATGGATGCAGGGGGAAGAGGGTGAGGTTGGTGCTTTGCTCTGTGTAATTACTCAGGAATCAGGCTGCCAGAAGCTTCTGTTGGTGGAGTGGCATTACTAATTTAATAACTGCTCTCACAGTTCATTCCAGGAAAGAAAAGAGCAGTAAAGGGGACCTGTGTCCTTAACTGTGGTAGACTGGCAGCTATCCATGTAGCTCGTTGCTGCCCCCTGGCTAGAGTCCTCCAGTGGCTCTTATCTGACTAAAGGAAGGAAAAAGGGTCAGCACACGGGATATTTTCTGAACACTGTCTTTGCCACATTCTTGAGTAGTTGATCATTTTATTGCAGTAAATCTAAAAATGTGGTATTGTTGAATTGTGGTTAGCCAGGTTTCCCAAACTTGACTAATAATAACTTCCCCCAAGTGAGGCTCCTTGGTCACACTCCAGATCTACCAAATCAGAATCTTTGGGGTGGGGAACAAGGAATCTGGATGATTAACAAGTTCCCCAAGCAATTCTATGAGATGTCAAATTTTGGGAAACAGCATAAGCAAAAAGCCAGCGCCAAAGTCAGAAGTAAAAACTTTTAGAAAAACTTGCCGACTTTAGGAAGGGACATATTTTTGAACTCTGGAACCAACCCACACTCCTCTCCGTACCGCTTGCTGGTGTCACACCATTGCACACTTCACATGAGATGGGGTTGCCTCAGCCACTAAAGTCTCCAATGCACATGCTCCCTGAAGAGGGGTCCCTCTCGATGCCTGGCGGTTATCTTGCAGTTTTGTTCCTTCTTCATCTGCCAAGCTGTAGGCAAGGACACAGGTGCAAGGACATGGGTTGGGTTGCTCAAGAGTTTTTGTTCCAATTCCAACAGTTTATGGGTGTATCTCATTTGAAACTCAGTGTTCTCTCTGGTTCCCTATATTCCTGTCTCAGATCTTCAGATGACCAGTGCATGCCAGGACACTGAACTGAAGCATTGGGAAGGGGGAATAAAATTTCTCCCAGGGGGCATGTCGGAGAATTGGTAAAGCTACAGATCAATTCCAGTTTCTCTAGCATACACAGACACACATTACTTTTATTCTTCTTAGATCAGAGTCTGGAGTGCTGTTTTCCTGAATGATCTGCCTCCCTCAGATCCCAATCACTGTAGCTCTTTATTAATATTAGTTTGAAGCCATACATTCTCACACTTAGCATTTCACTTGTTAGCTCCTGGGTCTAATACATTTTCTCTTCCTTTTTTTCCTCTGCTGTCTCCTAGACACAGACATGGCTTCTTTGAGTACAGTTGGAAATTGCCAACATAGGGAATTTTCTCTCAAGGGCCTTGTGTGGTCCAAGAGCCAGCAGTGGAGGAGCTAATGGAACCCAATAACTTGCAACCCAGCAAATATGAGGATTTCTCTTAAAATAATACATCTCACAGGAAGAAACAGATTGCCTCATTTTAAAGTACATTTGAAACACTGTGGGTTTGAAGAGGCTGTAGTTTTATTGAAAGAACATTTTCATTTCAAAAGCTGGGCTTTGTATTTGTGAATTTCAATCTAAATTATCTTGAACTTGGTTTCAAGCTAAAAGGACTAAGAGCTATTTCATTGTGAATGGAAATTCAAGATTAGGAAAGAAGGGTAAAAAACCAGAGTCCTCCTGATTTTCCTCTAAATGTACAAAGGTAATCTTTTATAAAACAAAACAAAATAGCAGGTGTGTAGCACTCAGTGAAATGTCACATGGGTAAAGCCACACTCAGGTAAATAATAAATTATGGTAATGAGCCTCTTAATAGCACCTGATAACCAGATGTGTAGAAAACTAAGCCAAGTCCACCATAAATGGTACAAATGGCTTAACAAAAGATGTAAATCAACACATCAGTAGCCATTATCATCACCAAGTAGTGCTTTTTAAAAAAAGCAGGGACTGAAACTGGCTGCATATAAGAGCAGATAAAGGTACTCACAAGGAATAACTACATGCAAGGGATTTCAAGAGAGAAAATTTGATCCTGGGCTAAGATTAAGTGGTAGATATAATTTAAATAGTAAAGCAACACAAGGAGGGAGACCCCGGCTCTGAGGGAGAGTGGTTTCTAGCGGAATGTTTTGTATAACATTATTTGCCCTTTGTGGTTTAGAGTTAAGTAACTTAAACTTTCTCTGCTCAGGATTTTCCTTATTCTGTAAAAAGTAAAATGAAGTGCAGAGGACCGACATGTTATAATGACTTTGAAATCATGTATACCGGTGTTCAATTATACTTTTTCATTACACCGTAAGTATGCAAGGAGAGGAATTTAATACAGATCAATGCATATGATTTCCCCTATAGCTAACAAGATCTAAGCTTCTATAGGGTTCTTCACTTTCTACCCTACTGTCCATGAAGGAAAAGTCAAAAGAGGGTGTCATATCTGTCACATTAGCCTCAGAATTTGCAAAAAAGTAATTAAACAGAACTTTCTTGGCTTGGCCACCATCTGTAGAGAAGGGAGCCTTCAGAACCTGTAAAGACGCCTACTGACCCCGTTAACACTGTCTCAGGAAGGGGATCCTACCACTGTTGAGTTCTCTGTCCCTGACCTCTGTTGCTTGTCTTGTGGCCTGCTCACACTCTTTCAGCGTGAAAGCTCCTGTCAGTGTGGAAGCTCTTGTCCTGCTTCCTGGTTTCCAGGTGTCAGCCCAGGTAGGTGGAGGCCCTTCCAGGAGCAGGGCTCCTCTCTGGGCTGGAGGTACACTCCCACTGTGTGCTCTAGCATATTCCTGGAAATTTAAAAGATACCCTCCCAAGGGTTCTGGGACCAAATTCCTTGGGAGAAAGAGTAGAAAGAAAGGAAAATCAGAGCTGCTGCTTGTAAATAGCTCACTCCTTTGTCATGCAAATTTACATTTTCCCCTGGGGATTAGATCTTGTCTTTGGAGAAGTTAGTCCACCTTGACTTTCTTCACTTAGGATATGGGGATCCCTGGTGAGGCTGGCCTGCATTTATTTGGCATATATTGCTGTCCTTATTCTGGAACTCCTGTCCGCTTTGCTTTATGTCAGATTAATAATCATTTCTAAAAGTCAAGCATAGGCAGTGTTATAGGCCTGATTTGAAAACATGGGTTTTGTTGCTGCTGTTCCATCATCGTTGATACATTAGGGGGATTTTGAGCATAATGAAAGTCTAGTTTGCTAATGCACAATATCATTTACTGTGACAGTAATGCAGAAAACCCACACCTAGCTGAGGGGGGCCCTGTAAGGAAATACAAAATGGATACACAGCTGCATACATGCAAACCCATCTTCACACTCACACACACAGTGAGAAGATCAACTATGGAATTTTCTGGGCCTAGTGCAAAATGTAAATGTAAGACCTCTGGTTCCAAAATTGTATAGGATTTCAAGACCACCATAACAGAGCCTGCAACTGATTCTGAGCATGAGCCCCTGTTCCTACACACAGATCATCCCCCATGCCAGGTCCTCTGGAAACACCTGCCAGCTCCCTCAGTGTGCCTCTTGAAGTATGAGCCATTTCCCATCTGTACTTTGTGACTTGGAACTATCCTTCAAGTTTTAGATACTCCTCCTTCTACCACTAGGCTGTAGTTCACTGTGGAATCCCAGGGTAAAGGTCTGACTCTGGGAATCCCAACAATCCAGGCTCTGCCACTGTCCCAAATGCCAATCACAGGGATGATCAGTGCTGAAGGGCAGGAAAAGAGCTTTCATTAGAGTGACCATGCTTGGAAGAACAGATATGAGAGTGAAGTGCCCTAAAGAACTTGCTTTAAGGGTCTGACAGAAACCTTGAGGTTTATAGAAAAGAGGAACAAACAAGGGATGGGGGCTTGCCTGGCTGGGGTTTGGATAGCTGGCAGCTATTGTTTGAGGGGCAATTCTTCACCTAGATAAGATCATTCCTCCTGCTTAGGGCAGCAGGCTTACATTTCTTCATGGAGTGATTACTTCTGCTAGGGGGGCAATGCCATGGTGCAGTGATCTGTGAGGCTCACTTTATTTAGGGGTATTCTCAGTTCCTTGCAGTGAAAATGCTTATCAAGCAGACCTGTGGTTCCTGGGATCCAAGGTAACTACAGAATAAAGTGGTTCAAAAGGGCCCTGGTCGGTGGGGTGGGGTGGGATGACAAGGGCAACCACAACAGCAAAGCAAAACCTTCCTAGAGGCACAGGGAGTTGGGGTGGGAGAGTGGAGTTATTTAGATCTGGGCCTGGACCTCCTCCAGCCCTTCCCAGATCTCCTAGAAAGTAAAAAACAGCGTTTACTGCAGTTTTAATGTATTTATTAGCTACTTAATATGTGTAAACTGAGCCTCTGTTTCTATTATTTTCTGTTACTGATGACGTTTTTGGTGTCTGCCCATAGCTCCAGGTTTTCTTTCAGTCTGTGGTTTTTATCACAGTTTTGCAAAGCACAGTGTTGTTTGTTTGTTTGGAAGCACAATGTGATGATTTGAATGTGGAATGCCCTCCAAAATCTCATGTGCTTACAGCCTGGGCTTTTGGGAAACAGATTAGATCAATGGGACTCTGACCTTCTCAGTGGATTAATCCATTTTTGGCTGAATGGACAACTGGGAGGCCTGACCTGGTTGAAGGAATAGGTCACTGGGGTGTAGCCTGGAAGGGTCCCTCTTCTCTCCAGGCTGGCTGCTCCCCCTTCCCCTCTGTCATGCTCTCCTTCCAGGCTTCCATGACCTGCACAACTTTCCTTTGCCACACCCTTTCCTCCATGATGGTCAACATCACCTCAAGTCCAGAAAAATAATGTGTGTTGACATCGGATTGAAGGCTCTGAAACCGAGAGCTAAAGTAATTGTTTTCCTCTCTAAATTGTTCTTGCCAGGTGTTTTGGTCACAGTAATGAAAAGCTGCCTCATACACACATAGTTCATGTTAAAAGAAAAATTAACCATAATTATGAAGAAAATTTTTTTTTCTTCAAAATACCTCGGTATATACATTTCATAGTTAATTCATTTGCAATCACAGGGGTAATTTTAAAAGTTTAAAATTGTGGTGGAAACATGAGGAAATCTGAGGTTTTATTGCTGTTATCCACATGGAGATCATTTCAGATAACCTACTTGCAGCACATCAGAGTGTTCTAAGGTCACAGAGAGGTCTTGCCCTGTGAATCTGAGTTTGAATTGCCCTAAGGTATTACAGATCAATTTAAGAAAACTCAGACAATCCTGAGATTAAGTTCTTTGATCATGTGAGTATATCAAAGAAAATGAGAGTACATTTAATCAATTTATTGGTTGCTTGGGTTTAGGTGGGAAGATGAAGCTAGAAAGCACAGAATTGTGGAGACTCACACCTTTTTAAGGTCTCATGAGTCAGAACAAGAATTCATATTGCAAAAATCTAAAATGAGAAGTGGGTTCGCTCCATCTTATTCCTCTCTGTAAAGTTATTTGCTTCAGAGATAGAAATATTTTATCGTACTTTAAAGAATGTGAAGTGATCTTATTTAGGAAAGAATAAAGAATGAAAGAGCTAGATGGAAAAATGATAAATTGTTCTGCTCAAGTACCTTATTCTACAAAAGTGGAAAGTGAGCTGGAGGATTCTCAGTGACCCACAGGTTGGAGCCATTGCTTGGCTCTGGAGACTTGCAGTTCATGCCCTGGCATTATGATATTGCTTTCTCTCTGAACTTGCTTTGGGTAGTCAGGGCTTCTCAGTGCAGATCATAGAATGCTTTTCATATAAATTCATAGGTTTTGCACAGGTACAATGCTAAATATGCTGAATAACATTTAGGATTTGACCCCCCCCCCCATACATATACACACAACTGGCTATGTAATTTAAAGTACTTAGTGAAAAGGAAGATATGAGACTTCCTACTACAAACATTCTGAAGAATTTCAAAAGAGTGACCCATGGGCATTGCGTGAACTGCAGGAAGTATCCTAGTGGGGCCCCTGTGCTGCTGTATGGGTCACACGCCCATGCAACCAGCTCTGCACATATGTACAGAAGTCTCTCTGTAAAAACTCATTCTCTCAAGTTGCTGATGATAAATGATTAATTATAAGTAATCCATGATATTTCTGTTATTTATTCATTAATTCAAAAATCTAGAAAATACCTGCAGCATTTGAGGAGATGCAAAAATTGCAGTGAATTAAATAGAAAAATGTCCCTGCCTTGAGACAGCTCACAACATGGGTTAGCAATGAGATGGCAAATAAGAAAATGAGTAAATATTATCCATTTTAGATAGTGATTCTTTCTAGGAGAAGAAAAATTTACAGAGAGGGATATAAAGTATGATGTAAGAACTACGATTTTCGATGGAATGTTAGATTTTTATTGCCTCACCAAAATAACGGACAAGAACAAGGATGAGAAGTTTATTTGGGGGGGTCACAATTTTAGAGATTCAGGCAGTGGTTGGCCAACTCCAACTCTGGGCCTGGGTGAGACAGAACATCATGGTGGAATGGCATGGTAGAGGAAAACCATCAGCTCATGGAGCTGGGAATCAGAGAGAGGGAGAGAGAAAAAGGGAGCGTATGGCAGCCTGTGTACATAGAGCTAAGGATAGATACAGTCCCCAGTGACTCATTTCCTCTAGCCATACCCCTCCTGCCTATAGTTACCATACAGTATTTCATCCAAATTATTAATCTGTCAAATGGATTAATCCACTGATAAGATTACTGCTCTTACAGTTGAAACATTTCACCTCTGAACATTCCTGTGTTGCCTAACGTGAGCTTTTTGAGGGATACCTCATATCTAAACCAGATAGGATAGTTAGGAAAGACTGACTAGGCTGGTGTTTGAATAATTACCTGAGTGCACTGGGGTCTAAGTCTGAGAATATCTGGAGGAAAGAGCATTACAGACAGATGGGACAGAATGTGCAAAGTCACTGGACCAGCAACACAGCTGGTCTTCTAGTAGATCCATGAATACATAAGGAAGACTCATGGACCCAAGCCTCAGAGGAACTCCAGGGCAGCTCTGGGACCCTGTCCAGGAGCATCTATATACCTTTACTCTAATGCAAAACCATAACTAAGGCCCCTGCCTTCTGGATTTGTTTCCTCCTAGAGAAACCAGCTTTCTCGCCTCCTCTTCTCCATGTCTCCACTTTGCCTCTGTTTCTGTTTGTACTATCTGTGCCACGAAGTCTCAGTGTGTTCATGGCCCATGCTGCCTCCCCAGCAGTGTTCTGTGTTGTGACTTCCCAGTTTCAAGTCCAACCCAGATGGTGGTGGCACTTCCAGTTCAAATTCAGGGCAGAAAGACTCTGATTGCCTTCCTCCCCTTGGCTATTTGTGCCTTGTGTGTGTCTATTCCACCATACAGGGACTGAGGTGTGTGGTCCACCACAGTGCACCCTTGCACAGGGCTGTAGGCAACAGGGTTTCCCCTGGCAACTATAAATATATTTCAAGTATCTCTGCAGTGATGGAAAGCTAGGAATTGGTGCCGAGCCTTCTCAGTTCACTGAAAGGGCTGTGCCATCAGGACCAGCTGTACACAGCCCATTAGTTGTACATGCATCACTTTGACTTTATGGAAATGGTTGAGTGGAAAGCGTTATGGTCGGTGACTCCACTGGGAATTTGAGCCCGATTGAATTTTGCCTCCATTTCTTTCCCATGACCCAAAGAAGGAGAATCAGATTTTGGATTTAAATATTTGAATGAAGTCATCAGTATGGCATATTAAAAATGTGTATTTTAACAATATCAGTAAGATAGAACCCATCCTTTTAAGAACTATTTTCCTGTCCTTTATTGAATCAATTTTATGGTATACTTTTCAAAGAAAAAGAATTCAAAAGTACACAAAGCGATTTTTACTTAAAAGCATGGAAATAAATATCATTAAAACAAAACAAAAGAAGCAAGATTCTGGAAGTGACTATTGATACAACTAGAGGAAAGAAGCAGAAAGGACCAAGTAAGTCAGGGTCAATATTGGAGTTTTTTCTTGTTAAAGGAGAAGAATTCACTGGACTTGAAATGAGATATAGAATTGTACTTCTATAGAGAAAAAAAGAAATCGACTTTTAAAAGTCATCATTATTTATCACCAAGAAGCCATTTACTTTGAATGACTTTTTAAGTCTGACTAGACAGTCTTTGAGTTCTGCTTAGTGGAGTTTAAAGCCTCCAGAAAAGGTTAAACACACACAGTCTGCTTATGTAGATGTAAGTCTGGTAAATATATTGAAAATTGGGATAGCATTGCTTGCCATGTTCAGCCATTTTAAGAACCATCTGAAAATTCTTATTTCATTCTTTTGTAGCTTGTTATGTCTGTTAGGAAAATAGGCATGTGTGCATTTTTGAATGATTGTACTTAAATATTTGTAAGTGATACCATTAATAGAAAATGATGATAAAATGCTGTTTCTTTTTCTTTAAAGAACATAGAGACCCTATCTTAGAAGTAGGTGAATATATTCAGGAAGAAATATTCTTAATTTTCAGTGAAATCTATTCTTAAAAAAAGATCCTTTACTATTTACAATAAAGTTATTCAATAGATACAATTCAGGTAACAGAAAGCCAGAAAAAACTAAGTTTACCTGAACCATTAGTTATTGTCTTAGATGTGTAGCAGATTGTTCTGACACCAGGTTAAGAAATAGCAAATCATGTTTTATATCTACATCTAAGGACCCCAACTGGTAAAATTTTTAAAATTCCACCATTTAATTATGACAATTAATGAGACGGCTTTTCTGAATAATGCACATGTGTAAATTGTGTGGCCTTAATGAGTCCCTGGAAATAAAAGAGTCTGGCACACAATGCCAGCACTCCTTTGCCTGCCTGTTTTTCTTTTTCTTGAGTGAGGAGAAGATATATTTTTCTCCTCTTCTATTTGGTAAAATGAAATTTGAAGCATAAATATCTGCTACTTGACATTAGATGTTTTTCCTTAACTCCTTAAGCCTCAGATTTCTATCTTTAAAAAATGTCCAGGATAATTGTATCTAACCCACATGGTAGTTCTGAGAAATAAGTAAAACAATGGATATAAAGTACTAAGCATTAGATTTGGCCACAGACTTTGCAGAATTAAAGTTAGATATTGTTATTATTATTATGTATCCATGACTTCCTGAGTTCTTTTGAGTGATTGGTTTGGCCCTTGGCTTGGTTGCGCCCTTAGAACAATGTTAGTTACTCAAGAGATTTCACATGAAGGCTACCTTCTCAGCTCAGTAAGTTCCCAGATGCCATGGGGGAAACCAATCTGGTGACATCAGTGTTAAATAGCAGGAAGTGCAAGCTGTGGGCTGATTTATGGTCTGCTTGATGGTTCTAGCCTTTAGCCTGCCAAAGATCACATCTTAGTCGTATTTTGATTCTTTAAATTTAAATTTGAGGCCGGTGCTAAGCATACAGTAGGTGTTTAATAAATATTTGCTGAATGAATCATAGATGTACCCTACAAGCATGGACATCACTTATCTCTCTAGCATCTACTTTTCCTTCCTGCAAAAGATATGTAAGAGTTCTTCCTGAGACAATTTTTACTTGTAAACCTCGGAAACAGGCATGCATTTGATTCTAGAAATTGGTGCTTTTAGTTTGATTCCTACAATTAGAAAAAGTATTTCATGTTCCAGTAGTAGATGATTTGTATCAGCATTGAAAATAACCATCTGACAATAAATAAAAGGCAAAAATCGTCAGTTTTAGCAAATTTTTCTTAAATCACGTCCATGTTTTTAGAACAAATTGCATGACTGTCTGACTTTTCTTCCTATTAGGGTCTGAGGTGCCTCCTCCAATAATTTATATGTTGGACTCCTAATCCCTCAGTGCCTCAGAATGTGACTGGATTTAAATATAGGGACTTGAAAGAGGAAATTAAGTGAAAATTAGGTCATTAGGGTGGACCTTGATCAATTTAACCTCATCTTGACCTCAGACTTCTAACCTTCACATCTGTGAGGATGTAAATTTCTGTGATTTAAGCTAGCCACTCTCTGATGCTTAGTGTAATAGCCCTAGCACAGGAATGTTCTTCCTCTCCAAGCACTGATTCAAGTCCAGTGTGATCTACAAAGCTTATGCCAACTCTGGTCAGATGGGTCCCCAGGGTTGCCTTGTATTTTTATTCCATGATTTTGTGAATTTCTTCTCTGCATCCTGATCACCAATCCCCAAGGGACAGCCATGCCCTGCCAGTCTGGGTCTACCCCTGTGTATGTGTATTCCCCTAGTATGTGATATACTCCCTCAAAGACACACATGTTAGATGTGGGTAGATCTAATTGATTTTAAATACTTTTGTATGGATGTGCATTGTGCATACAAGGGCTTTTCATTATTGAGGAATGATTCAGTTTAATGTATGTCCGTTGGGATTTCCTTCAGTAAATATCACCAGCAGTTCTGTTTCTCTTTCACGTTATGTTGTGTTGGCAGATCTCTGCTGTGGCTGATTGTTGTGTGAAGTGAGGAGGGAAGGGAGGAGATTCTGAGATACGATTTGGAGAGTCTATTGAAAATTGACACAGCATCTTGAATCCAAAGTGTATGTCTTGTCTGCTTTCATGAAAAATGGAGCCTAAAGAGAGAAGGTTTTATAAGGTTTAAATCATTCGATTGACTCAGCTCTGCTCTAGAGATGTCCATTTAGAAAGTTAGCATGTTTTTGAAAATCCTTTGTCAATGCCTGAGATTGTTATTGAGGCCATTATATCATCATTGGCGTTGATACTGGATATATGAGATTTACAGTGTCTTTCCCTATCAAAAAGGATGGAAGAAGGAAAGAAGGTTTTTCAACTGGCCAATTGTGTACATGTGCATATGTGCACATATATGTACATTGTTTATGTTCATGTGGTGTGCCATTTACATACATGCGACCATGCCAAACCGTTCCACCACGTCCACTGTAACTTCTGTCAGATGAAAGCATCCCTTTGCTGGACCAGTGTCAAATTAGCTTTGGCTAAATGCAAACTCCTTTAGATATTCAAGTCACCAAATATCAAAGAACTCTTTACAAAACCAAACATTATTACCTGTGGAAATATTTAGTTCTGAGTTTAGATAAATCAGAAACACAAATATATGAAGTCCTTCAGGTCAAGTCAAGTAGGGACACATTTGCTGGAGTGAATACAGTTTTTGTTGACAGTTTTCAATAAGAGTTTGGTTCCCAAAAACTGATGCCTGCCAAGTTATATTCCTTCTCCAGTTTACAATTTGGCAAACAGCTTTTCTTATGCATTTATTGAACTGTGCATTTAATGTGTTCTCATGGGTCGTACTTGTGAGAACTGATTACTCAGTAAATCTACATGGGGGAGTAAATTAGAATGTTACTTCAAGGTAATTGAGTTTTGTAGATGAAAGTCAGCCTTTTTAGATTCCGGATCCTGAGACACTCTGACTATTGTAAACTTCATGGTTTTCCCTGTTCCAAGTTTTATGACTTTTCCAGAAGGCTCTTTTGCCATTGAAGTGGCAGGATAGTTCCCAGCTTTAACCAATAATCCACATTTTTGCAACAAAACTAAATAAAGTTTAAAAGCAAAAAACAAAGGAAACAAACAGAAATGTCAGCAACTAGGAAATAAGAGAATAGAAAATCAGGTTATGGTTTCTAGTCCTTTGAGGGTTTTTAATTCATGTTTTGAAAATTTTCAGCTGATGCTTTGCTCATTTCTATAGTATCAGAGAGGAATTGAATCTCAGGAAGTCTTTAATCAGAAGTTGGGGCAGAACAGTTGAAAGAACCCATAATTTCAAATTACTAAGCATATGTTTCCCCTAACTTCCTCTGGATAGGAGAGAGTAGTTTTTACATGATGATGAAAATTACTATTTTTTCTTGATAACTTTACCATGGTACTTGGCATACTTTTAAAGCAATGATCCCATCAGCATATGCTTTATCATACCTTTCACGAATCCCATTTGGAAAGGAGACAAGGGCAGCTTTTCTGTTTTAAGTAACTTTTAAAATTAATAAATGGGTCCTCCATGTGCTTCTATTCTGAAGATTTGAGACACTTTAGAGTAGGTTTTGATATGTTTGTAACTAAATGGAGGTTTCCAAAAGCCTTTGGTCACCTAATGGTGGTGCTTGTTCCAGCAGAGACATCATCTGACCCCTTTTCAGGTTGATCATGTCCTCTCTGTCCTTATGGATTAGATATGTGGTGTCCCCCAAAAATTCATGTGTGAGACAAGCACGAAGGTTTAGAGGTGGAATGATTGGGTTATGAGAGCCTTACATTGACCAGTAAATTAATCCTCTGTTACTGATGAGTAGCTGAGTGGTAACTGAAAGCAGGTAGGTGTGGCTGGAAGAGGTATATCATTGGGGCGTGTTGTTGGGGTTTACATTTTGTCCTGGTGCTTTCTCTGCTTCTTGGTACCACGTTGCCAGTTGGTTTCCTCCACAGACTCTTCTTCAGTGGTGTTCTGCTTTACTTCAAGTCCCAAGAATGGAGTCAGCCCCAGTTTATTTTGGAGCTCTGATACTGTGAGCCCCAAAATGAACTTTTCCTTCTCTAACTGCTCTGGTCAGTTCCTTTGGTCACAGCAGTGAAAAAGCTGACTGAAAGAGTCCTTAGCTGAATGTACAGTCTAATCTGATTGGGAAAGCTAACCATTTAAATTTTTGGATTGGTAAGGGTCACAGTAAAGGAAATCAGGCTGGGCTATCTTTTTTTTTTTTTTTTTTTAACCATAATCATGTGTTCATATGGCAGTTATAGAAACCCTACTGAGGAATGGCTTTGAACAAATTGACATTTTATATTTCTTCCTTAATATGAAGTCAGAATGTGTATAGTTCCAGACATATTTTGTGGCTCAAGGGTGTCTGGGTAAACGTTTCTATAATTTTCCTGATTTTTTTAAACTTATGGATAGATACGGCTGCTGAAGCATCTGCCATCACAATTTAGTTCTTAGAACCATACAGGAAGTAGAAAACAGAGCAGAAAGCAGAAAATGTATAAGGAAATCTGACTTTCCATGTATTCTTTGCAAAATTTACTTATATTTCATTGGTCATAACAGTTCTACATGGTCATTTATAACAAGTGAATATGGGAAAGCGAGTTTTTACCTTTCAGTAAGAAAAGAAGCCAAAATAAGAAGAGTTGGAGCAATCCTGAATAAGCTGGACTATAAAATCTACCCAGAGTTTAAGCTACACAAGCATAAAGAAGTTTAGTCCTTAAGCAAATTCTTTAAGGAAAGCTGCCCAAGATCACAGCTAGTTCAGTAAGAATTCTCCCTTGACGACTAGTAATTAAAACAATAACTTGAATAATTTAAAGTAATAATTTTAAATAATAAGAAAAAATAGGATAAATTGCAAGCATGGATTCTGATCTGTATCCAGATCAAGACTTGATTGTTTGGGTTCTGTTACGTGAAAGGTAATTCCAATGTGCAGCTTTTGCTCATTAAAGCCATGCTCAGAGCAGCACTGGGAATTGTATCTGTCTTGCATCAACCCACAGTGATATCTTCTCCTTGTGTATTTTTCTGGCATGGTGTGGGGAGATCTACCCTAAGCACATTACTTCAGTTCTGCTGCCATGGGAGAGGACAGAACCTATCTTTTTATAGGACCACTGCTGTTTACTGTGTCCTGCAAATGACATGATACTGCTTTTAGTGGGTGAGCTCCAGAGCTGATGGAACCTGGGTTCTGAAGTGTTGGTGGTGTAGAAAAGAGCTCTGTGCCCTTTCTGCAGATGGAGTGCCCCATTCCTCTGCACTGACTAACCCACCTACTCGGTAACTCAAGGGTTTCCTTCTGCTAGAGGAAAGAAAGTTTTGGTTCCACATCCCATAATTCTACTACCCCTTGAGAGAGAAGAGAATGGACATCTTGACACATTCTTATGAAGGGAGAAGTGGAAAATGCTTTGGGGGGAAGTTGGGTATGATGAAAGTCAATGTTGAATGCTAGAATAGTATAAAGGTAAATTTACTTTTTAAAAAATAATAGATTGTAAGTTAGATCAACAAACTAATGTAAGATTTTTATTAAAATGTTAGAAGTTACATATCTAATATTGTTGGACTTTGAGGCTAGTAGGGGATTAATTTCACTAATGGTCAATTGTTGGGATGAGATAAACGATAAATAACAGGAAATAAAATGATTGAAATTCCTGTTTGAATCCATTATTTTGGGAAATGCCTTTCAATGTAATTATGGGGTTTGCAGGATTATCAATAATTATAATGACAGTTTATGATGAGGAACTTTGAGATATCTTACCACATATCCCTCATTGTTGCCACATGCAGACCATGTTTCTCTGGTGAGTGTGTTTGGTCCCCACCCTTGTTGACAATAGACTTGTTTGAGCTTTGGACCAGAAATATGGCTCTTCCCAGTACCAATTCTAGGAGCTATGATGGATTTGCCAGCTCTCTTGACCCTTGTCTCTGCCAAAGAAATTCAACTAGTTCTCCCTGGCCCCAAATGAGGGGAGAGTAGAAGAGAGCTATAGCCATTAACTCACAGAAATCTACCTGAAATATCAGTGAAAATAGTTTATTAGTGAAAATGCATTTTTTAAAAAATTTAGTTCTAAATGGACACAATGCCTTTATTTATTTGCTTTTATATGGTGCTGATGATTGAACCCAGTGCCTCACACATAGCAGGCAAACTCCCTGATTACTGAGCCCCAAGAATGCATTTTTAATGAAGTTCCTGGGTTTTTTTGTTGTTATAGCAGCAAAGCTAACTGATACAAAGTAATTTATATGCTTTTTTATTTTAAAAGTGGGCTCCACTCACTCTCCACTATGTTTCAAAAAGCCAATGTGGTATAATTTTTTCTCTTACAAAAGCACATCTATGCCATTCAGACCAGAAACATTGTGGTTTATAGCTTAAAGAGGACATAGGAGGAGGTGGTACTGGTCCTTTTCTTTTTTGTCATGAGTAGAAATTTGTGAAGTTAAATTGTCTTGTATACTAATGGAGAAGAAGGTGCATAGGTGGAGACAACGTCCACTGATGAAATATTGCACTCTAAAACAACAATTCTGCTTTATATTAATCCTTTTCAATGTGAGAAGGAAAGGTACTTACAAAGGAGATTATATGCCTAGTTTATTCACTTTTAGGGTGCAATAGAACGTCATGCCCTTGGTACTTGAATACTGCTATGTGTTGCATGCTTATAATTGTGGTGCTCCTTGAGAGGCTATTCAAGTCCTCCCTCATTCTCTGAAATATTTTAAAGTAATTGCTGACTTCCGGGAAACTGATAAAGCAGAACTGAGTGACTGGAGCTCTCTTGCCACAAGGTTTGTCAGACTGAACTCTGTGATGTACTTCTTTTGAAATTTTCACTTGTTTTTTTCCCCTTCATATTTTTAAGGGAAGATTTTTCATCTCAGACTACATATGTGAAATATACTGCACATTTTTTTAAGCTAGTGTCCCAAATGCTGAAGCCCCAGGTAATGTTCCATAGGAATTTTGCTTCCTGGGAGTAATGCTGAGGTTAAACATTGGGATCTTATGTAATTATAATTAAATAATATGGTCCTCGAAGTGTATTTATGAGTTAATTTTTGTATAGTACTTCATACTGAACATTGCTGAAATCAACACACTTTGCCATCTGAAGTGCAAACCTTAGCCTGAAATGCATTGTTAGAATGAGGTGATGACCGTAGAAGAACATTATCTCGAAATAATAATAATATTCAGGCACCATGACCTCCATATATGTCTGTCGTAATACAAATGGCAGGTAGGGACATTTCCAAGGTGTCCAGATTGCTTCAGTCATTTTGCGTTATGCAAGAAGCCTTAAAAGAACAGAACTTTCAAAGTTCACAAATTACTGGGCTTTCCAAAAAAAAATCTAACAATACAGGCAACATGTAACCTTTATGTACACTGTAGACATATAGCGAATACCATGCCACATTTTAGCATATAGTTACAGTGCATCTGAATTTAATTTTTATGAGAATGTTCTTATGACACGACTGTAAAACTGCACTGAATTTGTCAAGTAGAGCAACAAACTGTGCCTAACATTTAGTGATGTGACATTTGGTGATGCGTAACTCCCTTGGGCTACTATACTTTATTGAGATGGAGCCTTTCATACGCTTTCAAATATTCACAGAAGTAAGGGTAGGTTAGTTGATTAACGGTGCTTCAAAGGCGTAAAAAATAGGCAGATTGTTAGATTTATGTATATTTGAAGCTGTACATTTTTACAAAAGCAAAAATTTTTCAGTGTGACATTTTTAGCTAAAATTCTGTTTTCACTTAATTTGGACTTGCTTTATTTTGAAAATGCTTTCCAAATGCAAAAGCTATTAAAGTGTTTGAATCTCATTTTTTAAAAACAGATCACACCAGCTGTCTTTGGATATAAAGTAATAAGTTTTTTCCAGTAGCACCTGTACTCTTTCCAAGGCAGGGTTGCTGTTTTAGTTTAGCAAATGTAACAAGGTCTTTCATTGCCATCTGTACCTCCAAGAGCAGGAATTTCAGGCTTTATAGTTGGGTAAAAAGTCAAAGTTATACTGAAGTTGATTAAAGATGACAACAACATCATAACCATATACAAAAGCCAACAGGATTGTGTATTGGGCTTTCTAACATGAAACTGTGACAGAAGATGTAAAGTTAATTTACATATATATGATAATGTGTCAAAATATCTGGTTAATACTGATGTAACTTTTGTTTCTCTAAGATGATCATTACTTATTTCAAAAAAGTTTTGCATGATAGCCAAATACTAAATGTGTTACCTTAAAAATATTGATTCGTGCAGCCAGCATTTATTTATCTCCCTATATGGAGTTAAATTTTAGGTATTAAGGATTATAGCATGAAAACAATAATAAAAGGAAAATACTGGGGAGGCTGAGGCAGGAGGATGGAGAGCTCAAAGCCAACCTCAGCAACTCTGAGGCTAAGCAACTCTAAAATACAAAATAGGGCTGGGAATGTGGCTGGGTGGTTTAGTGCCCCTGAGTTCAATCCCTGGTACCCCTTGAAAAAGGAAGGAAAGAAGGAAGGAAGGAAGGAAGGAAGGAAGGGAGGGAGGGAGGGAGGGAGGGAGGGAGGAGTAAATACTGACAAAATCAGCTGTCATTGTGCTACATCTTAATGGGAGTAAATAAACAATGAAGAAATAAAAATTTTAGTTTGTCAGATGATAATAGCGATACTAAGTCGCAGATTAAAATAAAGCAAGTATGGGGGTAGAGAATGAAATAGAGCAGGGTGCTATTTAGCATGTGCTCAGGGAATACCTCACTGGAAGAGACACTGAGCATAGTGTCCTAGGCTGACAGAAGTTGCTGGTAAGTTCAAAGGTCCTGGAACAGGTACATGCCTGAAGTCTCCCTGGAGCCTTAAGAATAACAATGTGACTGGGGCAAAGTGAGGTAGAGAGAAGTTTGACCTGAAAATCTTTGGGGGGCCTGGGAATATCATGCAGGACCTTCTATGAAGTTCTTGAATTGTTCTCTACGTGAGATGGAAGTTTATAGAGTTTCGAGTTCTCCATAAAGTAATCTGACTTGTTCTGATTCTAGCCTATGGGGTCTGGATCAAACACAGTAGGGGGGAAGGCGAATCAGAGGACTGGTGAGATAATCTAGCCAGGAGGAGACGGTAGCTTGGACAGGTATAGAGCCATGGAGGTGAGGAGAGAAGTCAGTCTGCATTGGTTTGAAACTAGAGGATATAGGTTTGATGAAAGTTTTGTTTTTGAGTTTGGGAGAAACAAGAGAATCAAGGATAATGCCAAATTTAAAGCCATTGCACCCTAAAAACTTTGCTCAAATTTAAAATCATTGGATGTCACAGCCAAAATGAATGATTACTTCCAAAAGGTATCCTTACAACCCAGGGGTTCTTAAAGCTGACAGGGTTCATAAACAGAACTCTCAGATTCTGTAATGTGCAGTGGGAAACATTTTACCTTCATCTTTAGGAATTTGTCCATACCTTTAATCATGAATGTAGCCAACAATCAAGTGTAGAATTAACAGTCTCTAAAGATTTATTATTCTCCAACAGAATTCATACATATATTCATATCATGTTACATTTGGTGCAGTTATCTCTAAATGTCATTTATACTCATTATTACTTCCAAATAATTATTGGCAATTAGACCTGCTGCCAGATCTTATTATTTAATTTGTTAGTAAATCACACTGCTGTGGTATGCAATTTTATTTAAATGCTGTGCATTTTATTTTAGGCATTTTGGGCCTTTATCCTGAGAAGGTGTACCCATGCTTTAAGGACAATGCCAGAAGGGTCCATGGTATAAAATGGTAAAACATCATTTTTAATCATGGTACACACCATTGGAGAGTCTACCATTGGGCACTCTCAAAGGCAATATGGATGATGATGATCAATTATGGTTTGATCACCATGTGCCAATTTCATTATCTAAATTCTTTCCCAAAGCAAACATAAGGCAGAGATTATCTCAATCTTATGTGGAAGGAAACTGGGAAACTGAGGCTTAGCAAATTTAACTTCCCCAAAGTCATACACCTGGTAAGTGTAAATTCATATTCAAATTGGTTTTCCAAGTGTGTGTGCCTTAATTACAGCAATATATTATTTTTCACCATAAAAATCAAAAATGATAATATAGAACAGCACATGAGATTGATTTTTTTTTTTTTTTTGCTGCTATTGTGAATGGGGTAGTTTTCCTAATTTCTCTTGCAGTGGATTCATAGCTTATGTATAGAAATGCATTTGATTTATGGGCATTGATTTTATATGCTGCTACTTTGAGGAATTCATTTATTCTAGAAGTTTTCTGGTATAATTTTTTTGGATTTTCTAAATCTGGGATCATGTTGTCAGGCAATAGTGATGGTTTGAGTTCTTTTCCTGTTTGTATCCCTTTAATTTCTTTCATCTGTCTGATTGCTCTGGCTGGAGTACCAAGGATGATGTTGAACAGAAGTGGCAAAGGAAGGCATCCCTGTCTTATTCCAGTTTTTAGAGGGAATACTTTCAATTTTTCTCCATGTAGAATGATGTTGGCCTTGGGCTTAGCATAGATAGCTTTTATAATGTTGAGGTAAGTTCTTACTATCCCTAGTTTTTCAAGTGTTTTGAACATGAAGAGGTACTGTATTTTGTCAAATGCTGTTTCTGTGTCTATTGAGATAATCATATGATTCTTTAAGTCTATTGATGTGATGTATTACATTTATTGTTTTCCATATATTGAACCAGCCTTGCATCCCTGGGATGAATCCCACTTGATCATGGTGCACTATCTTCTTAATATGTTTTCATATGTGATTTGCCAGAATTTTATTGAGAAATTTTGTATCTATGTGCACCAGAGATATCTGTAGTGGTGGGGGTTTAGGGAAGAATGAGGGAATTTTGGATTATGGTGAGGGGAAGGGTAGGATGGTGGGAATGGAGGGATGGTTGGAATGGAAAGGACAGTAGAATGAGACAGACATTATTACCCTCTATACATGTATGACTACACTACTGGTGTGACTCTTCACCATGTGCAGCCAGAGGAATGAGAAGTTATCTCCATTTGTGTACAATGTGTCAAAATGCATTCTACTGTCATGTTTAACTAATTAAAACAAATTTTTTAAAAAACTAAAAAATATCCAAAAACAAAAACAAAAAAGCAACACTTGAGACTGAGGGCGTAGCTCAGTGCTGGAGTGCTGGCCTGCCATATCCGAGGCCCTGCATTCCATCCCTAGCATTGATGGGGAGGGTGGAAAGAAAAACCAAGACACACAAGCAAAACCCAGCAATTCTGTATCAGGAAATGGAAGCCAAGGCCGTCTATATCCATTCAGTGGGGAGAAAATATAAAAGCAGCAAAGCAACTTTTTTTACTGCCAATCAAGCATCCCCACTTTCCCTCATTCCCCCCACCCTTTGAGCATTGTGTCTTTTCTTATTATTTAAACCCTACATGTTCACTGTAAATAATTTATGCCATTCACAGGGTAGACGGAGAAAAGAAAGGTTCTCTGGAATACAAATCTTTGGAGCTACTACTATTAATATCAAGCAAGCATAATTTCACAAAAATGGAGTCAGAGTGTATACTTTGTTTATTTTAGAGTGAGCATTTTCCCCTTCCTCCTCTTCTTCTGCCTTCATTATTTTACCCCCCTTCTCTCTGCACCGCACACCCTGCTTTTAGGGAAGCCATGCTATTCACTTAATATGTATCTTGCACTCCTCTGGAAAATGTGGCAAGGGTAATAACAGGATTTGCTTCCTACTGACTGAGATCAGTGTGGATCCCTCTATCTGGGCGCATGCGTGTGCACTGCCTTCAGACTGCCCGGCTTTCACATCTGGCCCCACCACCATCCGTACTTCCTGTACAACTTTGAGCAATATCCTTAATATAAGAAGGTCTCTCTGTAAAATGGGGGAAAAATTGATGTGTCAACCTCATTGAGTGAATGTGAGGCTTAAATGATTTATTGCATGAAAATTTTGTATGAGTATATTGCATGAAAGCTGCATGTAAGGATATATGTTCGAATGAGAAGCTGCAGTTTCTATTGTTGGTGTTTTGGGTTGGACCCTTCATCTCACCCAAGTAGGTCCTTGCTCACAAATGGAAGCCAGCCATGTATAAATGATTCCTGACCGACAGGGCCTCAGAGCCTCTCCCTTCCCTGAGACCCAGCCTTCTAGGAACATTCTGTCTGCATTTTATAAAGAACAACATTGCTTTGCTTTCAAAGAACTTAAAAGTGCATCCAGATATTGTTTAGTAGGTAAGTGACACATACACATTTTTTCAGGAATAAGATAATACATATCACATGAATTCTTTAATAATGGTGGCATAAAAGATATCTAACTGAACATTTTGGTAAACTCTTTATTTCAAGTATGTCTTTTCTGTCTTTGTGACAGCAGCTTGTTAAGAAAACCAATATTTTAGGTCATCCCTACCTATCATCCTTATTTTTGTATGAGCCAGGATTGGCCAGGTGCTATAGGGAATGATGCTTTTTAACTAACTGCTGTCAGTTTGCTATGGATTTATTAATATGCAGAGAAAAGGGCTGGGTTTGTGGCTCAGTGGTGGAGCACTTGCCTAGCATGTGTGAGGCACTGGGTTCGATTCTCAGCACCACATATAAATAAAAGAATAAAATAAAGGTCTATCAACATCTAACAATATTTTTTAAAAAAATGCAGAAAAGAAAGCAAGGCAAATCCACAAAGACACCCTTTGTCAGGGAAGATTGTTTAACAGTGTTCTCCCATTTGGGGATGAATTTTAGCACTTTTGAGTGGTTTCATCAGCTTTAATATATTATGAGAAAAGCATGAAAGGTGAGATGTTACAGGGTTCTGAGGAAAATATTTACTTGCCAACTAGGAGAGGTTCGCACCGGTTTTCACTTGATCTTTGAGCCTCACTTAAAGATAAAACGTGTTTGTATTACAACTCTGGAAAATGTCAGAGAATGAACCTGGAAAGTAAGTAGACTGGAACAATATTAAGCATGAAAACATGAATGAATATTGTATTCGTGATTTTCAGCAATTATTATACTTTTAGCTTGGGGAAGTTCCTGTGTTGTAACTCCCTTGAATTTCATATTCATTGTTCAGGATCCCTATTTTGGTTCATCCACAAATTAAGAAGCCTCCTAATTGAGCATTTAGTGTGAACGCATATCCATGATTCATCAGACCTCAACCAAATCTCTTCTCAGTTTCCAAATTTTATATATTGCTTTAAGCAACATAGGAGAGGCAAAACTTTACTTCCTGCTCTCCCCAGTCTCTGGCTGGGCAAGAATTAAATTGGCATAAGATAGATCAGCCGGAGAAAAGCATGCACAGTTTTATAAGTACGGAAGTGCCCCAGTAGGCAAGTGAAGTCTCAAAGAAGTGGCAAAAGCAAAATGATTATGTATTCAGTTGAACAAAGACTGGCAAGAGTGGCAAAGTAGCTGCAGGGCCCAGGAAGTGACAAGGTCAGTTAGCTTGGGTGTTAGTTTGGACTCCCCAATTCTGGTGCCAAGAACATTTCTTCTCTCCTGATCCAGGGAAGGCCTTGTTCACATGGGAGGGATCTTTCACTTGTCTCTCAGTTTCCTGGTACAGAGAGTCTCCCTGTTTACCTGTTGTTTTTCAGCTATTGTTAGCTCAAAATAATCTCTATGCCAACGTGGCATGTTAGGGGTGGCATATTCTGCTGTGTGTCAGTTGGGTCTCTGTGCCTGGAGTTTGCAGCCAGATTTCTTTAGGAGAGGGGTGAGGCTTTTCCAGGTGATGGCTGTTTTTGCACTGCTACTCCATAGATCAACTCCTCTCCGCTCTCAGTAGCACATCGAACTTCTGTCTTCAGAAAACAGGCATTGATGATTTGGATGACCTTGTTCTGAGTGGTAATTGATCATTTTAAGCTCTGTAATCCCATCAGCTTATAAATATAGAATATGTTATTTTTCATTAAGTACATTACCTTGTACATTTCTCTGTTGAAGCTTACCTCCCACTTTTAAACCTGTCATCCTGCTGAAATTAGTCTGTACTTAATTTTTTTAATGCTTATTCATTTCATTACCAAGAACACTTCATAAGATTGGGCATTACAGTTTTCTAGTTCCTCTAGATCTTTTGTTTGTTTGTTTGTTTGTTACTGGAGATTTAATCCAAGAGTGCTTGATCACTGAGCTACATCCTGGGCACTTTCCTATTTTTTTATTTTGAGATAGTGTCTCACTAAGTTGATGAGGCTGGCCTGGAAATTATGATCCTCCTCCCTCAGCTTCCTACATCACCGGAATAATTGGTGTGTACCTTGGTATACCGCTAGATCATTTTTTTAAAAAACACTTAATTTTTTAAAAAACACTCAAGACTTATAGCAAGGAAATCTCTCTGTTCTAATTACCTTAATGTAATATTTCCACTAGAAGCTTCTTCTAGCTATCCAGAGAAGTATCATGAATGTGTGTCTCTATGTCAAGCCTTATTTATAATAGGGATTAATTTAGAAACAGTCCAAATACCCAACAGTGGGGTACTATGTGAATAAATTGTGCTTTGATACTAGTTGACAGTCATGGAACTCAAAGGGCAAAAGTATTTGTTTTAAGTTAATGCAATAGGAAAATATTCACTACATTTTTAAAAATAAATAAGCAGATTATTATTTATGTAAACAGTAATATTATGGGATATTTTTAAAGATCCCTTTAGAGGCAGAGGAATTAAAGGAATGAATTTTATTAAAATAATAACAGTGGTTCACAGCCCATGTGGTGCAATTACTCAGTGGTGACTTTGACCTCCTCCTTGGCTGAGGTCCAGATACTACTGCTACCATCAGGAATAGATAAATAAGTAAATGGTGACCCAGACACTGACATTTTATTTCTGCGTTCTTTCTCCAATTTAAGGAGTTTGGTGGAACTTGGCCAAATGCAGCCATATCCAGTGAACTCTGGTTAAACCTGCAGCCAGTTCTTTAAAGATCCCACAGCATCTCACTTGAGAACAGTTCAGAGCATCACAGCACAGCAGGGGTGCACAGGAGGGCCACAGAAGGACTGAAGGGAAGAACTAGGAATGTAGAGGTCACAGGGAGGGTTGTAGAAACAGGGTAAGTTGAGGGGTGGGGTCAGGACTTGTATGGCCCCTAGACCAGACCCATAGGCA
Source organism: Glaucomys volans (assembly GCA_020662805.1). Lineage (NCBI taxonomy): Eukaryota > Metazoa > Chordata > Mammalia > Rodentia > Sciuridae > Glaucomys > Glaucomys volans. The sequence goes on along the minus strand of JAJEJO010000439.1, from coordinate 222,572 downwards.
AGGACTGGGGGAAAGCATCTCACCTCAGAACAAAATGTGGATTCTTTGTGAAAACATTCTAACCTTCATTTTTCATGATCCCTTAAAAGTAAAATGCAGTGAGATTCTACTGCATTCCTTTGCTCAGTATTTGGTGAGGACTAATGTTTTAAATAGACAGGAAAGCATAAAAACTGATTTTTAAGATTTTCATTGGACATAAAGTAGGTGGATTCTGAAGCAAAGGTTACATAGTTGGTTTTGTACCAAAATGACTTCCAGCTAAGAGAAGTAAGAGCCATCATTCCTAAACTGATATAAAACGTCCATGCTTTTGGCAAAGGGGAGACAAACTTGGAGAAGATTTTCTCCTTTTTTATAACCTGAAGAGTGGCTATTTTCCTATTAATAAGCTTTTGCAGGGCCTGCTAACTAAGTACAGTTCCTTGTGCATTTGACTCGAAACCCATCTTGCTCTGCTGGATCTAGAATGCCCTTCTTTTTTATTGATCACTCTTTACTTTCTGAGTAAAATAATATGCCATTCATAGATGTTGGTTTACAATGCAGAAGACATCATTTATTTCTCAAAGTGTTTCCAGATTTGTAATTAACTTCTGCAAAGTAAATAATGCTGTATTTTATTTTGGATTATTATCAGGCAAAATGGCAACCTGAGATCCTTCTTTCTATGCATCCTTTAATGACAGTTCTTTATCAACACGTGGAAACACACCACATTAACCATTTGGGAATCATGAAGCACTATTAAAGACTAATCACCTTGCCTCTTCCCATGGGTACACAGTTATGGGAAGGAAGGTGCTCAGGAACATGAGGAAGATGATTTTAGTTAGAATGGCAGGCTCTTCAGATGCCGCAACATGATTTTTTAATTTAAAAGAGTCTCCATGTTTTAATAAGCACAACCACTGATTTCTGGGAGGCACTGTCTCTCAGTAGCATAGAATTCAAGAACAAAATGAGGGCCAAATTGTAAACTATAAAGATGTACCTCTTGTCATGTCCAATATAACCAAATAAAATAGCTTGTGAATTTTAAATGGCTTCTTAATTTCTGAAAGATAATTAATCCCATTGAGTAATGACCTGAATTCACTTTCATGAATTTAGTACAATTTGTTGAAACAGTCGTCCTAAACCATGTTTTGAATTTATATTCTCTTTTTAATTTAATAACTGTAAAGTGCAGACATTTCCACATTGAAACAGTGAAAAATGTGGATTGTTTGCAAACTAACCAACAATATACTTTAGTCAGTTTATCTTGGCAAATTCATATTTAATCTTATTTTTCATTAGAGATCTGTTCCATAATAATGTCATCAATAGTTTTGGATGAGAACAAGCTAAGAAGAAAAGCTGAAAGAATATAGATGAACACTAGCTCCTGTATGTTTTGCTAAACATACATATCTCCTTTGTTTTACTTATGAGGCAATTAAAATAAGGTAGTCATTTTAATCTGGCAATTTTTTTAAGTGTTCAAATTTATTTCCACCCCCCCAATATTTGAGTGGTTGGAAATCCTTGTTAAGATGTTTTATTAAAGTATCACACAAAGCTGGGCGTGGTGGCACACGCCTGTAATCCAAGGACTCCGGAGGCTGAGTCAGGAGGATCACGAGTTCAAAGCCAGCCTCAGCAAATTAGTGAGGCCCTAAGCAACTCAGTGAGACACTGTCTCTAAATAAAAATACAAAATAGGGCTGGGGATGTGACTCAGTGGCCAAGTGCCCCTGAGTTCAATCCCCGGTTCAAAAAAAAAGAAAAAAAAATTATCACACAAGCCCTAGTATTCAAGAGAAATGTGGTGTTGTTATAAGTTTACATGGAAGCACAAGTTTAGCTTGACCCTTGGCATCCTGTGCGTGATATCTGCAATGGAGTAGGGGGATTATCAGACTTTTTGTTTTCCTTATTATCATCACAGGGGAAAGAAAAAAAAAAAAAAAAGCCCAAAACACAAAGCAGTGCTTGAACTTGAACAGCACAGTAGGAGCAAAAGCCTCGCAGACGTTGTAAAGGCATTTATGCTAGGGCTCAGGACCAGAGCCATGTCAACATAAGGCAGCACTCCCATTAAAATGTATTCGGTTACCCTAGAGACCCATGGACTCATAGATTCTCTGTGACATTAATGGGGTTACCCAGATATGGTCCTTGAATTTCTTTGACTATCCATCTGAAGTTAATGAGCTAAACTATCTTTAAATATCATGTGTGGGAGCTAAAAAAAAAAAGAAAGAAAAACCTGGTTTAATTAAGTGTCTGGGTATATGCAAATTTGTTTTTTATATGTTCTACAAGTATTATTTTAAAGGTTGGGAGAATTATTATGTGGTAATAAAAGCTTCTTATAATATGGATGTTTCTTCTACAAGTGTTTATTGCGCACCTAGTAAGTTCCAGGCTGGGCAAATGTCTGTGGTACATGGTAGAAAGTGGGGAGCCTTGTGAGACATGAAAAGAGCAGCCCTAGGTGTTCAGGGGAGGACAGCCAGAGTAGGCTGGGAAGTCTAAGCTGGGAGACTCGTGGGAGCCCCAAGATGGGCTCAGGGCCTAAAGGCCTGGAGAAGAGAGTCTAGGGTGTGAATACTTCTAGAGCAGGACAGTCTCCTTGAGCTCTGAGTCCTGAGGCCTCCCCATTCTAGTAATTCTAGTCTTTCAGTCTGTGATCCTTTCACAACTCTTACTTCAAATCACAGTCTTTTATTTACTCTTAATTTCACCCTGTTCATGATTTTAGTTTCGTGCTCACATTTCTCTTTCTGCTCCTGGTAGAAGCAAGAGTCTGACACTCTCATTCTCTCTCTCTCTCTCTCTCTCTCTCTCTCTCTCTCTCTCTCTCTCT
>JAJEJO010000439.1:162305-219708 GCA_020662805.1 Glaucomys volans | reverse complement strand
TCTCTCTCTCTCTCTCTCTCTCTCTCTCTCTCTCTCTCTCTCTCTCTTTGACACAAGCCTTGAGAGCTCATGGGTCACCTGGTCATCAGCCTGTAGGGGCAGCCTGTCAACTCCTGTTATCAGTTAAGATGCCAAGGCCTGGGTAGACCCTTTTAGCCAGGGACTTGAAGACAGCCTTCCTGCTGCCTCCCCATGGAAGCCATGCACCTGCAAGGCAGGTGTGGGTGTGTTGATGCCTCTTCAGAAAATGCTTCCGAGACAGCATTCTGGAGGAAAAGATATATGAGCCACCTCTTTCTATAGTCTCACTTCTCTCCTACCCTTCCCTTAAAATGGCAGAGGTACCATTGATAACCTTTAAGGCCGCGTCTGTTCTCTGTGCCATGGGGATACCCCCCACTTCCCTCCTAAAGGGAATTGGATTCTGTTCTCATTCTAAATTCCCTGGAGGATCCAAGACAGAGGCAGAGCATGAGGAAGACTGAGTATAATTTTTAATAATCTAATAGGAGGTCATGAAGCAGACATGCAAATCATATACAATAGAGGCAAAAGGCATCTCCTGTGTCTTGTTGAAAGAACCTCTATGAAGAGAAAAATAAATCAATTTTTGAGTGTTGAATTTGCCAGTCTGCAAGAAGGAAATGTTGAGGTTATTAAGTGTGTTCATATAAAAAAGTAAGGAATTTTTTGGTGAGATTACAGCATGATCGTAGCAAAATGTCCTGGAGTGGGAGTGATTTGTGATCAACTTTGACCTCACTGAGCTAACACTTAATGACTGTGTCTTTACCCTATGACACAGATATTTAATGTTGTCCATATGATGGTCTGACAATGACAATTGTACACTACATAGGCAGTTTAGTACAGATGGATAAAATGTTGATACAATGAAGACTTTGGCAAGTAAGATCAATGTATTCACTAATGCCCATTTTTTATATATTGTGTCAAATCAGTGTCCCCTTTATTCCAGGGCAAGCATCAATACTCATTGCCCATTCCTCAGTACATGTCTTCATTTGCTTTTAGATCATTTCTTTTGCTTAAAAATAACAAATGAATAAATAAATAAATGAAGCTAGTTCTATTGAAATGCAAATGAAATTAAATGCTCTGTTCGTTGTATTGAAGCATACACCAAGATAAGGTAGTTAGTGTCTCCCAAAACGCAGTCATAGTACTGGAAATTACCTAAGATGAATGTAGTGACATACTTGTTTACAAACTTTCCTCCTCCCAATTTCTTTTGAGCCTCTTTTCAATAAATCCATTGCCAAAAACTATAATGTGCTGAGGCTTGACATCTGTAAATAGCAAAGTAAATTCTGTAAGTGATTTTGTTCTTGGATCCTAGCAACTTTATTTTTCCTTTAAAAATTTTTGAGATACTGCCTAGTAGTTCATAATAAGATCAAGCAAATGGTGGGTGGCTTTTAGTCATCTTTCCACATAATCAAGTAATAGCAAATTGAGTCCACTATTTTAATAAAAATATCATCAAACATCAGAAGTTTCATATAGTTTGATAAAATACATTTAAAATTATGTTTTCCAGCTGTTTTCCTTAACTTATTATTTTTACATCAACACTGGTTGTTGAAAAGTTTTAGTTCATTTCATGAAAGAGACTTTAAATCAAACACAGCTCATAATATTTTTTTCGTTTAGATCGTTACACTTGAACTAGAGATTATCCTTTCAGAAATAATGAAAAAGTCCACTGAAGAATGGCGAGATCTTAGTTCCCTGCTGTTTATGACAATATTCAGACTCTTGGACCAGTTTAAGCTTCTGTTAAGTTTTATGAAATTTCTTCCTTGGCTTTCTTCCTTAAGAACTCCAGAATTATTCTGGAATGAAGATGAAGTGTCACATATGCATATAGTTAAAGGTAGCTGTCTGCTTCAGTTAAAAACTGCTGGACAGTTTTGTTTATTTAGACCAGAAATCTATTATTACTGCAAGAAAAAGGGAACCAAGTTCTGCCATGTGGTTAAAGCGTAATATTTTAAATATCCATGGTCTTTTCTAAATTATTTCAAAGAATATTATGTGAAACAGTATCTACATGTAGTTCTGGTGAATAGACGTCCACATTTCAAATGTTGTATAATATTATTTTCCTTCAAATAAAATAATGAAACCTTCAGGAAAAGATATTGCAGTGAAGTTATTTTGCATAAAGGAAATAAATAACATTGGATTCAGATTTCATATTTTTATAACTCTCAAGTTCAGGTTACCCAATACGTGGATCCCCAAACTCTTGCTGCTATATGTCAAAAACTCTAAATTTTTTATTTTGTGGGAAGATCCAAGGATCTAGATTGATATAAAGTCACCCTCTAGCCCTTGCTTGTAAATATCTTTTTATTTTCCCAAGTGGATTTGGTAGAGCAATATGAGAAATGTTATAGATGGATGTACATGAATGGGTTTCCAAAATAAAGACCTTCACCCATCAGGGATTTTGCTCTAGAATGGAATTGAGTTTCAGAGCCATCTGTTACACTTAGGCAATAATGGCCTAGAGGATCACATTCTGAAACAGCCAACCTTTAGAATGAGCCTCTGCTATGATCGTGCTATCCCCAAAATGAAGAAACAAAAGTGGAACTCTGAATTTAAAAAGAATATTGACTTTCTAACACACTGGAAAGACAAAGAAAAAAAATATATAAGAGCCTTTCTGTTTGATAATAGAAAAAAAAAAAATCTGTGTGTGTCAAGGGCTATCTACATTACAAAATCCCTGACTTTAATGTGGGAAGCAGAAGTCTTTGATCAAGGCCACTTTTCAAGATTGCCAGCAGGGACTGACCACTCAGGTAAAAGGCCACACAAGCTTGTATTTTTTTTTAAACATTTCCAGTCAATCCAATAACCAGTAAAGGTTATTAGGCATCTTAAGTATCTTAAGTTCAGTCCAAATACCTGAGTACATAAAAGATGCATGAGAGCACCCTTGGATGATAACATTCTGTTCTCGGACTCGTCATCATTTCCTTCAAAATTGCATTTTTTTGAACCTGCTTCTGTGTACTCTAATGATATACTGTCAGCACTCGTAATTGTAGGTTAGCAGATGTTTCTGCTTTAAGATTTCCTTGAAAAATGTGCACTCATAAAGAAGTGTTAAGTATATGTGAAACTCCAAAGAAATCCACAGATATCTGGGCTCTCCCTAGTCTCTACATCTACATATGCATGGGCTGATTCCAGGAAGGTCACCCACCAACCACTTTTAAGTGAACATTATGGGTTCTTCTTTGGTAACATATGGCCCCAAGACATTTAGAAGAGATATTTGGAAATGCAGAATTTTTTAAAAAAATTTTTTGGCCAAAAGCAGAACACCTGAATGTTTTTCAAACTATGGCTAGTGTTGACTCCTTCCTTCCTTCCCTCCTTCTTTCCTTCCTTCCTTCTTTTTCATTTTTCACTTAGTTGTTTTTGCTGGCAAAGACATGCTTGGTCTATTCTAAAAAATTTGTTTTATAGGCCCTTTCTCTTTTTTTTTTTTCTTTCAGCCCAAACAGATTCTATTGTAAAAATGCTAACCTGTTCAAGAGACAGCTAACTTTTAGAAATGTGTAAGCTTTGGGGGCAACTACAACCAGGGACTTGAATGCCACTTTTCTCCTTTGCTACAAACTGGCTCTCTTCACAAGGTTGCAAATACCTCTTCCCTTACCTTGTGCAGGTTCAGACACCAGAGAGAGGAAAAGGACTCTTAGACCCTGATTGAGAATTCCCCTAGAGTAACCCATATAACAAGAGATACACTCTTCTTCTCCCCAAAGGGATATCACCCAGCCCAGGCACTGCATCTGGAGGTGAGGAGGGAACCTATGCTCTGCCTGGTGTCTGGCTTTTTCCACCCAATCCAGACATATCCCTTCATCAGCCTCCAAACCAAGGCCTAAATCAGTGGTTCTCAAACCAGGCCATGTATCAGAACCACCCAGGAGCAACTAACAAACACTTTGCCCACCCTCTCCTGCAGACCAATTAAACCAGAATCCTGACCATGAAACCTGAACGTCCAGATTCTTCAAATGCTCCCTGGGTGATTCCCTCATGCAGTCAACGCTGTGAACCACTGGCTGAATGATAAATTGAAACTTAGTGGAGGAAAAGCAAGATAAACACCATGACCAACATTTAAAATTCCAGTTTAAGGAAAGAAAAACCATATAGAATTCCTAATTGATCCCCAACATTTTAAATCTGTTAGGGTTGACTTTTTTCAGTAACTGTATCACAAGAAACCAGGTGACATTCTACTTCTTTCTATTTTGTCTGTTTTAGAGATTTTATAGAAATATCTTTATGGATTTTACAGTCTTGGGTTTAGTCCCTTCATGTTGGATAGTAGTATATTTCTTTTTTATGATGCTTTGATGTCTTCTACGATATCAGGTTAATACCTGGAACTCAGTGGTTCTCCTGCTGGAGTGTCCATAACAAACTTGTCTCTTTCCCTGCTTTCCATTTTCTCATTGCTTCTGCCATCTTGTGCCTGTAATTATACAAATGTTGCTGAACTCAGGAGACCAAGAGCACGCCACCAAGCTCAGCCAGTGTATTAAGGCACATTAGGTTTCAAGTGATGCTTAACACTCTTGAGGAGATTTCCTCTCTGTCCAGGGGATGTAAGATCATGGATTTTGAATTTATCACTTTCCATTCTGTCCTGGAAAAGGCCATGCATTGGAAATGAGACCCTTTGTTGTTCTCCATAGGAGAATCTGGGTTTGAATTTCCAGGAGTCATCTGTCAACCCCCCACCTCTTTAAGCAATTAAAACCCTCTATTTCAAATGGCATGTATTGGAATACATTGGCAATGAGTGAAAACTCACTAGCATGTATATTTTTGTTTTGTTTCTGGAGATATTTGCTCAGACTTGGAATGTCACAATTTTGTGTGTGCTAGAACACTTTGGCTTTTGGAATAAAAATACATCTGCCAAAGGAAATGATTTTACTTGGAGCCGTTAAGCTGCTTAACTTTGAGTTAGGATAGCCTACTTTAAGAAGTATAACATTTATGTTTCTTTATATGCAACTCATAATATTCAAGTACTTAGAGGGAAGCGCTGGAATACTGATTCAGGAAGACACTGATACTTAGAAATTGCATCTCTGTGCCTGGTCTATTTATACATAAAACAGTGGCGTTTAGAACGAGAACCAGATACTTTGTTTAGCTGGTTGTCAGAATATGATGAATGAGGTCAGTGGTTTGGTAACCCGGCTTCCTCTCCCCTGGGTCCCGTGGCTTCCCTGAGAGTATCCTCTAGTTACCAATGTCACATGTGAGTTTGTCTGCTGCATATCTGTGGAATACTGAAGTGTATTAGACTGAATTAGGCTTCTGGAAAAAATCTCGTAAATCAAAAGAAATCACATGTGCAATTATATTCTTCTCAACATAAACAGCCGCACTTGATGTGATTAAGAGCAAACCACATCAGGGATAGGATTGAACTCTTAAAAGCACAAGTAGACTAATGAATTTTGGTTCCTGACAAACTCATCATGCTAATTCATGTACATGTCTTCATCTTTTTACTATTAATAAAGGTATCATGCTAAGTACTTTGTATGGAATTTTAAGTTTAAGCTTCTCAATAATCTTATGATGCATTTGATGTACTTATATGTCATAGATATCCATTTTGCTGATGAAAAAGGGCCTCAGGGAAGTTAAGGAAGTTAATGTTTACTATCAAATAATATTGAGTCGATTTAAACCTAAAACACCAAGTTAAATTCAATTCAACCTTGGGGTAATCCAAACTCCTCCAGGTACTTGTCATGGTAAAAAAGAAAAAAAAAAAGTTTTAGTTACTTATAATTTAATATCAAGGAAATTCACAAAACTAAGACATTTTAAATTTAGATAGGCCATTGAGAACCAGTTCTCTTGTCACTCAACATCACACTTTCATCTGTCCAGAGAAAGGAAAATCCATTTTATCCCATCACTCAAAAGTTTAACAACTTTCCTGGCCAGAGGAAAGTGCATTACCAATGCAAAACATGAATTTCACATGTTCTTTTAGCTCATTTATTCATCTTGTATATTCCCAGGAAATAAATGCCTATTGCTCCTCTTTTTTAAGTGTGTCTGTAGAGCCCCCTTTTCTAGGTTGAACGATCTTTCCATGTTGCTTTAACGCACTTTTTCATTTCCTCCTAGTTTACTGCATCTAATATTTTGATGCACCTAATGATTCATTTTTGTACTTTAATTATTTTAAAATCAAAGATAGCCAATCCATAATTTCTACAGTTGGAACGCTTCTATTTTCTATAAGTGGCAAATATGTTAGGTTCGGTAACTATGTTTTGCTCTCCCAAATAAAATCCATCAGTGAACAAACCTGCTTTTATTGTCCAGCTGAATCTGGGATATTTCCTTAAAAGCAAACTGTCTAAATGAATCTTAAGACTGTGCTATAAGTAGATATTTTATCTGTCAATTTGACGTAGAAGTGTCATGCCTCTGTGGTGGAATATCTGACAACAGTTTTCTTTTTTACCCAAATATATGAGTACAAGTGCTTCTGTCTGCTGCACATACCCTTGGCCACAGTTAGATGACTGAATTATAACTGAGTCATGCCTGTGATCAGTTTTAGCAGAGTATTCCTACAGGATCCAACAAGGATAAAAATTGATGTCCCTCTTGAAACAGAGTGGTACAGATGGTGCAGCTTTATAGCCGTCTCCAAATACCAAATGCCAAACTGCTCCTTTGATAAGGCGAGGCGGTACAAAGGTTTAAATATAGCCTCTTGGTGCAATGTCAGTGAGTGATGGATCCCAGTTACAAACATACCAAAATGTTCTCTGTTTAAACATTTTTTACAACCATGGTTGTGAAAATTCTGTATCAAGGAAATTGTGCACAGGGGAAAGGACTTGAAACCTACCTTGAAAATCTATGCGTACTCGAGCAAATCAACTAAATTTGGGGCTGGATTTTAGGATGGAATGGCATGCTGGCAGCCATTGAAGTCAGTTTTTCTGCCAATAATCTAGAAAAAGTGGAATCTGAGAAGGTTATGTTAAATCCAGAAGACTTTTCTTTATGTAACGAAAACAAGAAAAAAAAAAAAAAAAGGGGAATTGCTTTCTTAAGTTAGCTTAGTTATCTTTTTATGGCAAATAGTTCATCAGATATAAAACAGGCTTATGAGAATTGCATTGGGGTGGTAGGATGGTAAATTAGATCGTTTCACCTTTAGACATGTGAATGTGCAGGCAAATACACAGATTCATATATATAAATTTGAATTTATTTTTAATAAGAATGCACATTCTTTTTTTTTCTTTCTTTTTTTGCGGTGCTGGGGATTGAACCCAGGGCCTTGTGCTTGCAAGGGAAGCATTCTACCAACTGAGCTATATCCCCAGCCCTGCAAATTCTTTTTAAACAGTGTCAATAGTGGTTTTACTCACTTTTATACTTTATATTAGGTTGATGAGCAGTGAGAAATAGACTTTTAAGGAGTTGGGGCACTTGCCTAGCATGTGGAAGGTCTTTGGTCCTATCCCCCACACCAACAAACAAACAAAAGACATAAAAGTGGATGGAACTTGAAAGTATCTGACACCTTGTCAGATTTTGATAAAATCGGTTACAGAGGTATCAGGAAAAGTAGAATTATATACAATAGTAGGCCTAAGTAAATTAATTTAGAAACTTTAGAAAATGAGCTAGTGAATTCATTTAAATTATTTCTGCTAATTTGGAAATAATTGTGAAGGAAAAACAGATATGTGTGCACACATGCGCACTCGCCCCCCATCTTGTTTAATGTGAATTGTTCAGTAAACTAAGTCAAGACAAGGAAGTTGTCAAATAATTCTGGAAGAGATATGCAAGTATGTGGTTTTATAGCAAAAAACAGTGATTACTCATTGACTTAGAATGCTCTCTTCTAGGAGGTTTCTAAGTATAGCCTTGAAAGCAAGGTAAGAAGAGTGTCTCTGTCCTCAGGTCTGCCATGCTCTCTCTACTGTCCCTGGGTCATGGCAGCTGTAAACACACTGCAGTCCAGGTCAGGGCAATGTGATATTCTGTGCATATCTCAGGCTGTTGTGTTTCTATAGTTTTGACCTCATAGAGGCTCAGTAGCCTGATTGGCCACAGTTTTGACTCATCTCTGTGTCATGATTTACACTGACAGAGAGCACAAGGGTAGGCACGTCTAATGTTTGTGCTAAACCAGCCAAATGACCACCAACATTGTGAGTTTTTAAAAATCACTTTATTACGATTTAATTTACACAACTACATTTTACGTGTACACTTTGATGAGTTGGGATAAATATGATCCCTTTGACATCAAATCCAAATTTAGAATATTTTCATCACCACTAAAAATTCTTTTGAGCCCCATTTTTATTCATTCCTCCCAACATTCCCTTTAATACACCACCATTCTGAGTTTTCTCATGATAGGTCTTTTTTCTGTCCATGTAAATGGTACTACTTAATTTCTTCCGAATCTGGCTTCTTTAATTTATGAGCTACTTTTGAGAGGTTATCTACTTTGTTGCATATAACATTTAACAGTAGTTTGCTCCTTTATTAATTGTTGAGTAAAATAAGCTTATTTTCTTTTTTAAGTTCAAATCCATTTTGCAAGTTACAAAGGATATGCAGACATACATGTTTGTGTCAGTGTAGATTAAAGCAGATAGGTGAGGTCTGCGATAGGGGCAGGGGGCCTCCACTCACTGTATATTAGAATCTTTAAACATTTCTTTTTGTAACCCTACAAGCAGCATGACATTGCTTCTATAATTGAAAGGACAAAAATATGAAAAAATAATAATTTGCTCTCTTGAATGTATTGTACCTATTTTTATAGTGCTAAATAAAGTCTCCTAAGCTGATAAAAAATGAAATCAAACATTTTCAAAAGCACTGAGTTAAAAATTTCTCATTTCCAAGACAATTTCGGAAGTAAAATAGAGCTTTTAAATTACTTATAAGCCAATTTACCAGGCTGTCAAATTTACTTTTCAATTCTTGACTTTCTTCCATATGCGAGTCTTGGTGGCCTGTTAAGGTCGGTATGTGGAACTGTACCTCTTTAGAGGTCAATAATTCATGGGTTAACGTATTGCTTATATTTCTAATTAAAGAGCCTTGATTGCAGGGTCAAATTGTTTATTGTCTCCTCTGAATGTAGTAAGACCTGGCATAAAAAGCAATTGCAGAAAGTTAAAGTTTAGTTAGCTTAATTTTACAAAATCAAGGTCCTGCGATTCTGGAAGGCTATATAAATTCAAGTTTTGTCCTTGAGAGTCAATCTGTTTGTTCAATCTGTTCACATTTTGTACTCTTTGCATACAATTTACATTTTAGGATTCACCTCTGGGAAGCTGTTCTGTTCTTCAGCTCTGTTTCTAGATCTGGACTCCAGGTGGAAGATGCTAAAGGAGAATGTAAATCCAACCATCCTTGCAGAATACTTTGAACTCATTAAAGGCAGTCTTCTAGGGGGATCACCTTCATTTACATTGGGATCCTTAGAAGGAACTTGACAGGTGCTGCTGCTATTTATTCTTTTTCTTTAAAATGAAGCACTGCCAGCAGGCTGTTTGGTTCTGTGACAGAGCTCATGACCCCCCTGAGCTGAGTGGAGATGGAAAGCACCTTCTCTCCTGCGGGAGCAAGGGCTGGGTTTCCATGGGAGACATTCAGAGCACAGCATCTTCAATATGACTGCGGTTTGATCTGGATACTACAGCATACCAGCAGGAAAAGATTACTGAACTTTCCTGAGACTTAGTAAACTCATCTGTAACATAGGAAACAAGCATGCCCATGTGAGAGAATAGTGGTCAGAGATGACATGAGCTGAAGCACACAGTAATGGTAATGTGTTTCATTAACTTATCCATGTATTGACTCCATTGCAAATGAGGAAAATGGGACACATAAAGGTGACATTAACTTCCCAAAAGAAGTAAAATACTAGGACCTGGGACCTTGGTCTTGCTACAAAGCTCCTGGAAAGAATGGATGAGGAGTAACATTCTCAAGAAATGGTCCAACATAGGTGGTATTGATGAAGGCTGAAGTGTGCTTTGTTATAAGCAGATTTTGTTTGTAGCATAAGACTTTTCTCATCAAGAACTTATGGGAAGAGGTTGAAAATCATTACTATGGGTAAATTCTCTTCTATAGAAGACTTTATAAGAGAGATGTGGACCTGTCACAGATTGGCCTTGGAAAAGCACATTTTGTAATGAATTGTTTTCAAATAGCACTTGTGTGGAGGAAGAGGTGTAGAGATTCTGTATGTTCCAGATAACCCCAGAGTCCTTTCATGTCTGGGTTAGTTATTTCTCAGTGAGGGTAGCCATGTTGAATTGCTAAGCCTGAACTTGACTTTGCCCTGTTAAAATGGTTTGGGATACTGCCAGTCCCCAAAGCTATTCAGAAAGACATTCTTATATATTTTCCTTATTGGCCTGACATTACTATATGTGAGGCAGAAGTCATCTACCCAGTTCTGTTTTTGCTCTTAGGCCCCAGGCTTATGCTCATTTCTTTTGATTTAATGTATGTTCTTTTTTCTGACTTGCTCTGTAATCCTTGGTCATTTCATAAATACATAAGTAGTCAGAATGACCCATGGCATTTAATGTTATTCCTTATTGTCAGTTGCCCAGGCTCATGTGTTATCACAGAAAGCTAAAATTACCATATGGTGGGGTTTGGGAAGTGGGGGAGGGAAGAAAGGGAGATATTCAAAATACTTGTGCATTTAAAGTTAATTTTTAAATTAAAATGTCAGTTTGTGTACATTTTCCACCAGGGCTGTGTAGCCAACCCACAATTCTTTATTTGTGTGTGACTTGTAATATCTTGAACTTGTCTTCCTTGGAAAAATTGTCTAAAGAGACACCGATAATCAAGGAAATGGAATTAAATTGACATTCAGAACAAAACTAAAGCAGTCCTGAGCACATGCCCTGATTAATCCACGGAGTTAATCAGAATTCTAGTGGAGTCAGGTGAGGTACCACTCTTTTCAATCTGGTGACTCTAATGTACAGCCAGGGCTGAGAATCACTGTAATATAAGAATGACAGTAGGCAGGAACTATTCATTTACCTAGGCATTAGTAAGTGTTTACTTAGAAAACACTCTGTGACAGGGGCTGGTTACAAAAAGACTGTCTTTAAAGAACTCAGAGAGTACAGAATAGAAAGCTAGACCATAAAAGGCACCCAGGACTTAGAAAGTTTTTCCTGATAATTTTCATAGAATGATGCAGGCAGTTATGACAAAGTTCATTCTGGGCACACCTCCCCTTTGCCTTGAACTGGAATTCTTTGACACCTCTGACAAGGTACCCTGGGCAGAAACAGCATCCATTCATTGTTGGCTAACTACATGTCCCTGTGCAAAGTGAACATTCTGAGTTCTTCAAAAAAAGAAAAGAAAAAAGACTGACATGTACTGAGACACATTAATGAAGGTCTGTTAAGCAGAGGACTTAATTTGTGAGCCAATTTTAGACCTCTTTCTGTCTGAATAGCTATATCTCCCTCCTAAGACAGATTTGCCTCTAATAACTCAAATGCAGTGATAACAGTTGCTTCGGTTAATGTCAAACTGCATTGTGTCCTCATTTTTGGAAGTGATGAAAGTGGAAATATTGGCTTCAGGATAGGAAATGTGGTCTAGTGAATGCTATGCAATTTCCTCCTACAAAAAGAGGAAGATGTGTAGAATCAGACAAGTGATTTCATCTTTCCATTAAATTGAATTGTCCACTAATGGCAAGGAATATGCTGGATGTGTGGATGCTTAAGATGAAGAATTTTCATCTGAAAACAAACAAACAAGTACAATGTAACCCTCTTTCCGGCACTGAAGTTTTGTCTTTCTAAGAATCTCGAGATTGTGGGGTCAAGGGCACTGAGGTTCTAAGGGCAGAGCCAGTCCTTCCTGGATCTGTGGCTGGGGCAAGTAGCACTCTAAGCTTCAGTTGTTCTTCCACAAAAATGTTACAATAACATTAGACAGTATCATTTTTTTCTGGTTTTTGAAGATTGTTAGCAGATTAAAGTTGTTTGGTACACTCTCTAAAATGACAAGTATTGGGGCATATTCTGAATATTGTAGCTTATCCTAAATAAAAACTGCTTTGAAACCACATAATAAGGTCAGGAGCAAGCCTCAAATTCTATAGTATGTAACAATCACCTGCTATGATTATCTAGGCATGCAATGTATATTTTTAATTTTCAAAAATTCATGCTTTTAAAAAAACCCATAAACCCAGCCACAGACTTAGGAAGAGTACATGGGATTCAGCAGTCTTTTTTATTTTTATTCTTTTAATTGAAGGAAAGCACATATGTCAGTGTTTGTCATCAGGTGCAATTGTGGGAAATCAAAGTATTTCCCTCCTTATGACAAAAGGATTCAGCAAATGTGGTAGATGTGAGTGGATTTTTAGAAAAAATCTACCTACCTGTGATTTTAGAAAAAATCTACCTGTGATTTTAGAAAAAATCACACTACTGTGTGACGTGACAGAGACAAGTAGCTGAAACACCTGGAGTGTTCCAGATGTCATTTCTGTTATAAAGGTTTCTAACATCGTTGCCACCTTCAGCCATTGTACACTGCGCTCAGCCACCTTCTGAGTGTCCTTCTTTTCACTTGGGTGGGATTATGCTGGGCATTCTGAATTGGAAGTTTCTGTTACTGTAAATCTTATGACAAATTAAAGTGAAAATAACAATAGTAATTCACACTTCCACCTATCATATCAGCAACAACTTAAAAAGTTTAAACAAATTCAAAACCCTCACTTCCTTCTCCCTGACACGAGCATAGCTTCATGGTTTTCAGATGGCCAATCAGGTAGAGCACCATCAAATGTATGTATACACACTGTCTTTAGCCCAGGAATTCTACTTTAGGAATTTATTCTAGGCATACATTTGCATGGGTATGCAAGCATTTACATGTGTCAGCGTTTACTGCACCACTACTTATGATAGCAAAAACCAAAATTGCCTATATATATATTTTTTTGGAGGTACCAGGGGTGCTTTACCACTGAGTCACATTCCCAGCCCTTTTTTTTTTTATCTTTTTTATTTTTGGTATAGGGTTTTGCTAGATTGCCGAGGGCCTTGCTAAGTTGCTGAGGCTGGCCTCGAACTGGGAATCCTCTGACCACAGCCTTCAGAGTCTGGGATTACAGGCACATGTCACCATGCCCAGCTAAATCACCTAATTAACCCTATGGCAAAAAAATATTGCATAAAAACTTGTCCATCCATAATGATATACTGCCATGAAAAGGAATTGTGTTGATTTGCAATGAATCTCAAGGTTTGGATAAATATGAAAATCAATTTGCAGAGGTATATTTTTTAAAAGCTCATGTATGATTTTAAGCATGTAGGGATATTTTATATTGATTAATATATATTCATAAGTAGCTGCAGAGAAATGTTTGTGTACTCACACATTTCTGGATTTGAAGACACTGCACACATAAACGTGCATTTGTTTAGTCAGGTACTTTCTACATTTCTTATTATTTGTTTTGTATTTTTATAATAATGAAAAGTAGATAGAATATAAATTGTTAAAAAATAAACACAGGGCTGGGGATATAGCTCAGCCGGTAGAGTGCTTGCCTTGCAAGCACAAGGCCCTGGGTTCAATCCCTGGCACCAAAAAAACCCAAAAAAAACAAAAAAACAAAACAAAAAAAAAAATAAACACAGTCAGTCTCCAATTTACAAAATTTTGACTTTACAGTCAGTTCTGTGAAAGTGAAGCCATGCCTGGAATTTGGAATTTTGATGTTTTCCCTAGGCTAGCAATGCACGGTACATATACTGTCATGATTCTAGGTGGTGACAATGAACCTCAATTCCCAGGCAGCCACATGACCACAACAATAAATTACCACTGCTCTACAGTGTCCTGTTTTGATGGCATTGTTAATATATACTAATCCAGTAAGTTATATGAGATGTCCAGTGCTATATTATAAAACAAGATTTGGGTAAGAAGATTCTGCTTGACCATAGCTACTATAAGTGTTCTGGGCATGTTTAAGGGGTTGGGACCCAGCTGTGATGGTTGGAAAGTTAGGTGTATTAAATGCATTTTGGCTTAATGATATTTTCAACTCACGTTGGGTTTATTAGTTTGTGTTTCCTTAAGTCAAAGAGTTGGTACATTATACCGCTGGATGACATGGCCCCATGACAACATATTGAAGTATGTATTTTTGTCTCATTGATAAGCTGGATGCTCAGAGATGATGACTATTTGCCCAGGTAGATTTTGAACCTAGCACTATGGAGTTCCTAAATGCTATGATTTTCCTATTGGACTTCATTTGATCTTTCAAAAACACTTAAGAGCTGTACTCACTGCACATTTAGTGGTAAAAAATGAGCATGAGGGCTGGAGATATAGCTCAGTTGGTAGAGTGCTTGCCTCACATGCACAAGGCCCTGGGTTCAAAACTCAACACCAAAAAAAAAAAAAAAAGCAAGATATATACATTGACACTAAAATGTAAAGACTCAGAAAATCAAAACTTTTAGATATGAAGAATACCTTTGCATTAGGAAAATTGGCAAGAATATCTAGGTTCTTGAAGAGATTTATAACTTATATAATCATTTAGAATCCATTTATATAAAACACTTGGATATTTTTCTTTAAACGTGTAACTGGAAAAATGGTTTCTTCATGGCTTCTTCTTTTAAATCAGAACGTGTTCACAGGGGAAGCCAGGTGGAAAAGCAAACAACAGCTGTAGGTCATTTGAAACATACATGCTGAGCTTAGAGCTCTGCCCTTTTCTCTTTTTTATTATTTATCCTTTACACAGGAGATGAAGCCGCGCGCGTGCCCATTTACTAAGCAGAGCCTGACTTGAAGGCATAGTACTGAGCAGTTAGTAATAGGTCTTCAATATTGAATGAGTGAGTGAGCGATCTTCAACCATGCTGCCTGGCAGGTCCACCTTACCACATATAGATAAGGTGACTCAGGCAAGATAGGATCAGTAATATCCCCCAGTCGCTGACTTGCATCCATGATAAGTCTCTGTCTTGCATCAACACAAGAACATCCTCATGCTCTATGAACTTTTCTAACTACATTCCACTTCTTCCAGTTATTATGGGAACTGTTTTATTTTGGTAACAATTTTCATTAAATGCTTTTTTTCAGAAAATGTGGTGGTCCTGAGGATGGAACATAGGGCATGCTAAGCAAGCACTGTACCACTGAGTGACATCCTAGTTCTTTATAAATTTTCTTTTGAGACAGGGTCTCACTAACTTGCCCATGCTAGCTTTGAGATTTCAGTACTCCCGCTTCAGTCTGCAGAGTGGCTGGGATGATTGGCGTGCACTATCAGGCCCAGCTAAATTCTGTTCTTTCTGTATAAACCAATAGAGAGGTTCCTTGACTTAGGTTTCATTCTGATAAAGCCATCGAAAGTTCAAGATGCACTTAAAACACCTAACCTGCTCAACATCTTGCTTACCAGCAAAGTGCATTGTAGAGTGCCAACTGTTTACTCTTGTGATCTTGTGGTTTGGTGCTGCAGTCCAGATTCAGAAGAAAGCATCTACCACATATTGTCAGCCCTAGGAAAGTTCAAAACCCAAAATTCAAAGTACATTTCTACTGAATGCCCATTGTAGTGATGATAATGATTTCTGAAATAGAGTATCTTCAATTTGATACAATGATAATTATATTTGTAATTATCTCTGTGTGCTTCTATTTCCATTGAAACCCAAATAAATTAAATAATTCTCTCCCAGTGAAGTAAGCATGGATAGTCAGAATTCTATCAGCATTGTTAAAGGTATTCACACTAGCAATAGGAGACATTATAAATCACGTTAAGAGAACTCTGACCCAACAGAAAGTGCCAACATATTGTGGTTTATGCTCTCTGCTGCTGACCTTTAACTCTGTTAATTTAACTGTGGAAAAATGACTTAAATTATTTATACTTACTTCTTTTAATAATTTATAATACTTTAACTTCCTTTCAAAGACATTAAAAATATGGATTAATGTAATAGCAACATTTGAAGCAACTTTTTGAAACAGAGCGTTATTCAAAAAGAGTAAACTGCTTCCATGTGTTTACTTCTGTCCTCATACCACCCTGCCACCCCTCTTTGGATTTTATTTTGTGGATACCCTGAGTATTTAAAAAACTAGCTGGTAGAGCTTTCTGGCCAAAATAGAGTGTCTATTTTGTCATATGCCAAGGCCACATTCGCAGGTCCATGTCTTGAACTTTGGAAGTCATGAATATGACCCTATTTGGAAAACAGGTTTTAAAAATACAGCTAAGGATTTTGAGATGAGATCATTCTGGGTTATCCAGGTAGGAGCTGAATTCAATGACACGTGTCCTTATAAAAGACAGAAGAAGAGAAGCCATACAAAAAGGGAAAAGCTGCTGGAGACAGTAGCTGAGATTTGAGTCTTGCAGCCAGGAGCCAGGAAGCCCTGGAGGCCTCAGAAGCTAAGTCAAGTGGAGCCTGGAGCAGGTGGCTGCCTTGCTCATCCCTCAGCCTTAGACTTCTGGCCCCCCAAACAGTGGGAGAGTAACTTTTTGTTGTTTTAGTGCACCAAGTTTAAGGTGGTTTTTTTTAGAAGTCATGAAAAACTAATATACTTGGTAAAAATGTACTGCTTGAAATCACATAAATACAAGTGTTGGAATTCAAGGTCAAGATGACAGTAAGAAGAGGATGCTTTTACTCTTTTCTGCTCTGACAGGTGACATGATTTGGTAGGTGATTTTCATTGTCTGGACCATTGCCGTTTTGTTTCAACAGGAGACTTAGACCAAGAGAGACCAACATCACACAGAATGTTCCTTGCACACCAGTGCAAATGAACTTCAAATTAGTTTATTCTGGTGCCACCATACCAGGGACCTGTTTTACTTCATTGAAAAATAATATCACAATTCAAGGGACAGAGTAGAAATAAAAGATAATAATATAAAACAATATCACCTCAGCATATGACTTGGAAAATCCTCTGTTTTGTGAGAAATGAAAAGTTCAAATTAAAAGTTGTTAATAGTAGTGTAATATTGCTGTTTAACATATACGCCAGACAAAGAAGGTGGAAGTAGTGACCAACCATATGTCAGTTCACCTGGTGCTTTTGTTTGCAAGGCATTGAGAAGACAGGCATCCAATAAATCACTGAATATAGTGATTTAAATGATTCTAAGTGTGACCATGCTGCAAGGGAGGCAGACAGGGTGCTCTGGACACATGTCCCAGTGAGTAAGAACAGCATGTTCTTTGAGTGTCCCCAAGAAGGAGGGCGTGGAAAGCTGAGGCCTGTGGGGTGGGCAGAAACTGGGTAAGGGAGGACCAGGAAGGGGCATTCCCTAGATCCAAGGAAGGGAAACCAAGCAAGGCCACGTCAGTGAAACTGGTCCCTTGCAGGAAAAAAAGCTGTTCTATCATTTAGCCCAACATACAGAGATCAAGGAGGGATTGAGAATCCTACACACACACTCACACTCATACACACACACACACACATATTGGTTCCCTTTTTTAAGATAGATAAGTTAATTCACTATTACTAGAGTTGCCTACTTCCTTTAAGGTGTTTAGCAGCCTCCTTGCTGCCTAGCTGTTTTTAATTTCAAGGAGGAAGGGCTGTGGTTGTCTGATTTGTTGTTACTAGCTTCAGTAGTTTAACACTCTCTTATAGTTCACAAAATGAGACTAAATTGGAAATGTAACCAACAGGTGATCCATTAAGGACTTGAGTGCAGTTAAGTCTTCCTTTGGGATGTATACTTTTACAGCCAATAAACCTGGCCATCCTAGCTCCTCGTCAGTTTGCTTGCCAATGTAAAGCCTGTAATGCAGCAGAGCAACACCCAGTAGAGCCACTCCTCTTACGTCTGCAGGGTCAATATCGACACAACAAAAGCCTCTGAAAATGGCACGAGCTCCAGTGTTCCATGAGGTGCCCTTGTGGGACTCAGGAAGAAGGTAATATGACCACCATGTTTGACACTGGTTCTTGAAAATAGCATTAATTTTTGAAACTGTTAAAAGAATCACTGCCTGAGATGAAAGCCACTGAATGGCTTTAAAATGAGTGTTTGATAATGTTAAATTGTATAGTGTAATCATGTATGTGTATGCCTAGGAAGTGTATCTCTCTGATTTGAGCCCTCACCAATTGATTGAAAGGTCACAAACATTGCGTCCTGGAGTGCAAATGACATTTTCCATTATGATATAGTGTTACAAAATAGATGGGGGCAGCAGGCCCGGGTCACAGCTCAGTGGTAGAACACTGATCCAGAATTCAGGAGGCCCTGTGTTAGATCCCCAGCATCACAATCAATCAATCAATCAATCAATCAATTGGGGTAGCTACAATGAAAAAACAGTGATGATGTTATGAAAAATATTTGAAAACTAATATTTTAATTACATTGTGATTTGGGGGGAAGCACCCCCAATCCTAATCCATGCTTCAAAGTACTGTGTCTCATTTGGTAATGATTTTACAATCTCTGTTTCAGGAGTACAGGAATGCATTGTCCAGGTTACCTTTAAAATAACTAAATGCATTTAAAAGACCAAAATGTTCATTACTTATTTGTAGCAATTGTTTCTAGATGATCATGAAATCAATTTATATATGACTTCATTTTTAGTATCACAGATGCTGATGCTGGAAGTGCCCTAGAAAACATTTCCTGATGATCTCCACTTTTAAAGTGCAAAGCCACCTGCCTAGGCATCTCTCCTGGGGTCTTGCATTTCCATTCATTTTCTTGCTGTTGGCAAAGCAAACGATCTTTTTAAAGTCATCTGTTTAAAGTCTTTCAATGATTTCTCATTACCTACAGCAACATTTGCAAAAATGCATTCCATGAACTGTCAGCTCACCCTATTGTCATTGTCATTTTCATCAAGGGAGTTTCTACAGTCATATGTATTTGATATCTTGGGCTCAACTTTCCTGTAGTATTTCTCAAACCCTGTAATAGAAGATGTTGACCAGACCTGGTTAGGCATGGAAGCTGTTATGGCATGGATAGGAGATATCCCCCAAAAGTTCCTATATTTGGAGGTGAAATGATTAGATTTTGAGGACTCATACCTAATCATTCCACCCTAGATTGAATGGACTAATGGGGTGATAGCAGTAGGCAGGTGGAACATGGCTCAAGGAGGCTAGGAATATACACTGGAAGGGTCCATCTTCCCTGTGGTTCCTGCACTTAGCTTCCTGGTTACCATGGTTGGAGCAGCTTTCCTCTACCACCCACTCCCAACATGATGTGCTGGCTCACCTTGGGCCCAGAGCAATAGACTGGGCTATCATGGATTAAACCTCTCAAACCATGAGCCTCAAATAAACTTTCCTCTAAGTTGTTGGGTATTTCGGTCACAGGGATACAAAAGCTGATTAACACAAAGGCTCTATTTTTTCCCCGTGTCTCAATGCATCTCCTAGGACTTGTGATTCAAGGCATTCCCCATCCTATGACAACATGACCTGGTTAATAAGGTCCACTGTTCTAAACAGGAAATACTGTTCTTTCAAAATTCAACTGCTGCCTTTGGTTCAACCTCACATACCTAGGCTGCACATTTAGGTTCCAGGTTAGTTATTACCCTGAAGTAAGCTTTTCTGAAAAACTGTTTGTCTACATTCTGCCTCTGGGGTCTTTCTGCATTGGTTGTTACCTCCGATGAGTAAGCGTCACCATCAGGAAACCTCCCTCATTCCTTCTGCTACGTTCTTTGACCCTTATAGGCCCATATACCCCAAACCTCACCTCTTATAGCTATTATCAAATCAGGCTGTCCTGCTTCAGTGCACATCTTTGCTCCTGCAAGCATTCTGCCTGGCACATTGGTAGTGCTCAAGAAATAGCCATGGACATACGGGAGGGGGAAGAAGTTGAGACATATTAAGATGACAGGGCTGCAAGGCACGGTTTTCATAGTATGGGATCTCGCCTTTTCATCCACAGCTCATCATAAAGAATGCCAGTAAGATGAGTCTGTTTAGTTTAATTTATCACGTGATTAACTTAATACTTCCCTTAAGGAACTCTTAAAGAGATATTGTGAAAGGAAGAACAAGGAACAAGCAATACAAAAGGAAATGCTGGAGACTGTTTTCACACATACTGTTGTAGAAAAGTGGTTGATGGTGTGTGGGTCCATTTTTGTGCTTAGCAGAAACTCCCAATATAGTCTAGCTAATATTTGGATATAAATGTTGAGTCTGTAGAGTCTGTGTTGCCTTTTTCAAGAGTCCAAGAAACATCACAAAATGATTTTACCATGGATATTAGTTATCTGGCCTCTGCTGGCACAACTGCTGTTCAGTTAAGCAAGCATGTCAGTTCACTGAAAGACAAATTAAAGTATGTTTTTTTGATGATATGGAGAAAAGAAAGTAAAATAAGGAGAGTAAAAATTGGATTTTTCCTCTAAAAAATGTGTGAGTTTCCCTGTGTTATCTACCTCTTTTATATGGCACATTAAAATTGGAAATGAAAATTGAATTGGACCTCTCGCAAATAGAGCATTGTCAGTGTCTGATATATAAAAAATCAGATATGCATATAAAATCAAATACATAGCGATGGTTTTTCAATAGATAGTGGTGAAATGATAAATATATCAGATACTGCCATTAGCTAATGTATTTTACTAAAAATAAATCATGTGGACTCTTGTTTAATGCTTCTTCTGCTAAAATATTAACCCCAGGATATTTCCAATGAGGTAAATTCATTACAGGTCTTTCCTTTTTTTTCTAATTCTTTTTTAATTTGATGTATTATAGTTGTACTTACTTATGGAACACTGTGATTGTTCAATACATGTGTACCATGAGTGATGATCAAATCAGGGTAATATGTGTTTCTGTCTCCTTAAAAATTTATCAGTTTGTTGTATAGGAGGCTTTGTGGTTTCTTCCTCTAGTCCCATATAAAGTATCTAATACTTTGTTCTGCACTGTTTTGCCCCCTGTGGTGTAGAACACTAACATTGAATCCCTCTACCTACCTGTATAGTATGCCCGTACCCCACTGCCCTCCATCAAACCTCCTCCCTGCCCTTCCCAACCTCTAGTGACCACTCTTCTATTCTAAGCCAGATCTGTGTTGCTTCTTTGAGTTCTGTTCTCAGAAAGAAGTATTTGAAAAAATTAGGAGGTCTTTCTACTAGATGGTCTTAAATTAATGAGACGTCTAGGAAATACAAAAGTATTTTTTGAAAATCAATTGTAGAAATGCTTTGCAGAACATTGAATGCAGTCAGTGGGGAGGATGTGGAGGGGGATAGCAGCCAGGGAGACCACAGACTCAACGTGCATGAAGACGGCAGGTCAGTTCCATTAATGACAATCAGCAGGTCACTACATTAGGGCATGGAGGTCAGAGTCCATTTCTCTAAGGGAAACTGGCAGCAGAGTTCTTGGTCACTAAATTGTGGTCCATAGTTTATCTCACAAAACCACATCATTCCTGGACTTTTAATTTTTTTTTATTAAATATTTTTATTCTTTTAATCCTATTTACTTATTTTTTAAATTGGCTTATTGATTCATTGAACACAAATGGAGTACAGCTATTGTTTCACTGGTTTAACTTGAAATCACAGAGAGTGAAGGACATGTAAAAGGGTTTAGGAGGACAGATTCATGTTTCTTTGGAGATTTAATGCTGCCTCGTTGCTGGACCAGAGAATGACTTAATGATCACATGTAAGTCTCCTCCACCTCACAGAGTTCCATTGCTATTATTTTATCCCAAGATAAAGTGAATTTCCATTAAATACATAGTACATTTTTATATTTTAAAATTCAAATATTGTAACTGTGGTCATAAAAGGATACATTCCCCATACTATCTATAAACAGACAATGAAAAGAAACAAGAAAACACTTTGGGGTGTCTTCCTACTTTCTCCAAGTGAAACATAATGAGCTTTTTACTTTTGTATTTTTGTGGGAACTGTGTTTCCCCACAACTTGGGAATAGTTTCATTATTCCATGAACTTGAGAGCATTGAAGTATACTGAATTCAAAAGCGTGTTAAGTGTAAGTAATTATATGTAAGCATCTATTATTAAAGTTTGTGCTTTTATTTCCTACGAATTCTGTATTTACAGTAGAAGAATAGAGTTTGCTGAGAAGAAGAATTACAGAGGAGGAGGACTGGGGGATAGGGCGATAGGAGGCAAGAATCAGGAGAAGAGTCCCATATTAGTGAACACAATGAAGCATGTGTTCACCTACCACTCAACCAGGATTTGAGTCTTTGAGCTGAGTGTGATAGAAAGCATATTATATTTTTATTTAGGAAACACCAATTTGGGGAGTAAAGGTTGCTTTTAAATAATATCATCCTGTGATTTCTCTAATAGAATTGCCTCCCAGAGTCCTAGGGCCCTTGATCAAAATTTTTTATCCTAGAACTGTATTTTTTTTGTATTCTGTCTAAAATAGATTGGTTCCCATCAAGTTGAGTTGGACCTAATTTTGTGTCCTATCTTTGGATTTAGTTTTGCTAAATATATTAAGCATCACTGTTTCTGATGAAATGAGCAATCAAATAAATGTAGTCTCTTCTTATCTGGTGCTTATTAAGTACAAACCACACTTGTTTAAAGTATGCAGTGGTTTATGGGACACTAAATTGAAACCATCCTGGCTAAAACACATTTGAAAGACACAACACAGGCATGTATCACTTTATTTCCATTTCCGACTGTCAGCAGAAATTGGAGGCAACATTCTTCCTTTCTGTTTGATTATTCTATTATCGACAGAATGAGGGGTGTTGGAGACATACATGCTGATTTAGTGTTGAGCTGATGAAACCATTCAGGGTGTGTGATGTGTCATTTTTCACTGCTGCCTTATCAAGGTGTTTCAGCTGTGCCCAAACCAGCCCTGGTAATTGCTTTAGTTGCTTGTGGCAAAGTTATGTCAATGTCAGTCCCTAAATGACTTTTGACTGCTTCATGTCAGATGTTTCCTCCAAAGAAAGACAGGGTAGGGCAGTTTTTATACCTGGGTGCATGTGTTAATTCAAAGTCTAAATACACAGGTTCTTTTTTTTTTTTTCCTCCCAGTCAGGATGTAAATGCAAATGCTAGTATTTCATATACGATTACATTCATGATTCCCTTCACGTGTAGCCTCCTGTGTTGATGGCTTCCTTCCTTGTCGTAAGGGCTCCTGGAGCACCTTTGTTAGATCATGGATTTGGATAGATCAATATGGCATGCTGGATCAAGAGAACAAGATGAGCACATGTTTGGGAACCTGGAGAAGCACATGTAATATGGAGCAGTCTGGAAATCTAATTGGGAATTAGATTTCTGAATTGGGAAAAAGGAAGGGAGTGATTGCAGGGAAGTTAGATTGAAGCAAGTCAGGGTGTAGAGGGGTTTAACATGCAAACAAAAGATTTTGCTAAATCTTGACGACAATGATAGAAGTGTCCCTTCAGGTGTGCTATGTTTTTGTTTGTTTGTTGTTATGTGTGGGTTTTGGATAAATGGTGTCAATATTAAAAAAAGAGAGATGTAAGGAAAGAAGTTCAGAGAAGCTGTGCTAACGTTCTAGGTAAGAGATGCTCTGAAGCTGAATGAAGGAATGTTCTGAGTGATTTAGAAATGGGAAACAAGACAAAGATGGGAACTCAGTTACATGTGCTGAACCACTATATAAAACATGCTTGATTGCTTCTACATCCTCTGTTTTTATACTTATTTCATTTAGATTTTTTAATCTTTCTTTTTGTTGGTTTCTGCTATTCCTTTGAGGGATGCTATCCTTAGGTAATGGTAGATATTGGTAAATGTATAACATACTTTATGCCATTTGTAATTGAAATGATTGGTTAAGCATGAATGTTAATGATTAATGACGATCATATTTATTCTTATAAGACTGTAAATTTATTAATAAAATGTATTAGCTCTTCAAGGATTCTCCAGATAATTGAAAATCTTAGCAATTTGCACTCTGCACATAATAGAACATTAGTTAAGTATTGAAATAATTGAGACCAAATTCTGCTTAGACTCTATAGATGAATTATAAAACAGTGGATGAGAAGGGATGCAATAGCCACATAGTCACTTTCATGCTCTCACATAAAGCTTGTAAGTAATTAGGGGGCATATGATATGGACCATATGATAGGTCAAGAGAACTAAGAGATAAGGGCTGAGTACTATACATTTTCTCCAACTTTGGTTTTTAGGATAACTACTTTCTAGGGGCAACATCACTTCTATAGAACATGTCAAATGGTTAAGCACTCGTTGATGTGTAGAAGGCTCAGAAAATAAAAGGGATAATTGATATAGCCAAATACATTTGTGTTGATATGTCAATTGAACTTCTATTTTTACATTTTTTTAAGATAATTTACATATGTGGACCAAAAATTTAAAATAAATACTAATTGTAATCCCAGTGACTTGAGAGGCTGAGACCAGAGGATCTCAAGTTTAAGGCCAGCCTTTGCACCTACCAATCTCTTGTCTCAAAAAATGAATTAGCATGTTGTTTTGTGGGTTCATCCCAAGTACATTAATTAATTTGAATGCTGAAAGTTTTAAAGAGAAAAAAGTATTTCCACATCTACTCCAAAATTACCCAGCTCCTTTTCTGACTCCTGTCACTGTCTCCAAAAAACTAACTGTTCTATTTTCTGTTTGTGTACCCTTCAATCTTCTTTATGCTTAAATTTGAATGTTTATCCATATTCTAGGCTTCACTCTTTTTCCTGATTTTATGGAAGGGACCATGATATATATATACTCTTTTCCCACTTGTTTTCAACATGGCAGTATCTTTAGAACAACTTCCCTTACCAATACATGGGAAGCCTATGTTCATTGGCACAGACAGCATTCCATTCCATAAATACATCAGAATCTCTTTTACTAATCCAGTTTTGGTGCAGACTTGGTGCTTTCTAATATTTTGCTATTACCAGCCTTTTCTCACGTGCATGACTAAAGCTGTAGATTGAATTCTGAATGTATTTTTAGAATTTGTGACTCCTGTCCTGTTCATCAAGTATTTAGCATGTCTGACTCTGACCAAGTCAGGGCAGCACTCAGCTGATGGTGGAAGGCTTCAGGCCGTGCTAGATCACCTGGCGTGTTTGGGGATACTTACACCTGGATAATAGTGCAACATGAGGTAGAAATGGCTCTCTGCCAGCAGAGCTGAGCAGCTCTTCGTTCTTACAGACCTCCTGCTCATCTGGCCTCTATCATTGACCATATCCTCCACACACTTCTACAACCCTTCAGGAAGTTCTGCCCCTAGCTGTGGACATTCAGACCTAATAATGCTCTATAATTATAAATGTCAATGTCCCACACACCAGACTGAAAGAGGAGCAGAGCTTTTGGAGCAGTTTCTACACATTTCTGGAAATGTTTTGATATGCCACAAGTGTCAGAACCTCGATAATGGTTTCCTGGCCTACTCTGAACTTCCTTTCTCTAGTCTCTTGATCAAGAGAGGCTTGACTGGATTAATTTCAGTATGTGCCTTTCTGCTGTTTTCTGACTTTTGCTTGACTCAAGGCAGGGGGCTGCATTAGAGCTCAGACCTAGCCAAGTCTGTCTTTTTTCTCCTGCAAGGCTCTAATCTGATTGCCATATTTGGTTAATAGGAAATATATACTATATGTATTTTTATTTGGAAAAAAAGGACAAAAATTCTATACCTAGTATTTCAGGGCTTGCAAATACAGGAGGTAGTATCCTTGGAATAGATATTAAGAAAAAACATTTGAAAATGTTATATATTATGCAGCTCACTTTTGTTAAATGGAGCCAGGAGAAAATACCCCTTTAGTGGTAGATAAATACTCGATTCAGTCTAGTGACCTGTGGGGCAATAATGGGAAATTCAGAAGTTTAAATCCATCAGGAAAAATGATAGCCAGTAGACCATGGACTGATAGCCACTTTTAAGCTGATTTATAGGCAGCTGAATGTAACTAAATGTGTACGATTTTTGAAAGAGTGGAAAATTTGCTGCTGAGTCCATATCTAGACTTGCCAAAAATTGAATGTTTATTTTTAGAATGATTCAACTATCTTGTTTGTACAAGTTGGTCTCAACTTGGTTTATCTCTAAAGGTCACCTTGTTACCTGGACATACTGGTATCTAAACTGGTACAGATAGAAAATTCTTTATGGCCGCTATGTGTAGCACCATGATTTCTTCACTAAAAGTGTATCCAGTCAGAGACCAGAGTCTGGAGGTGTATGACCTTCCTAAATGCTTGATGTTCCCCTTACCTCAGCAGCTAACTATTTGAAAAGGGCCATTACCAAGATGAATGGTGATTTGTTAATTCCACAAATACTGAGTGTTCATTGTGTATAATTTATTGTGCTAGGTGTTATGAGTAAAGAAAATTTGAACAAGTCAGCCATTGTCCTTAAGGCTACATCCACAGAGATAAGTGTCAGCAGAGGTTCCAATGGGATTTGCACCGACAGTGCAGACATTTCCAAGGATGGAATACAGCTTCTGGATGGCAGATCAGGAAGACTGCCATGGGAAGCAGTGTCCCCTCACTGACCCTAGAAGAGTATGTAGGATGCACCCGTGTGGAAATGGGAACGAGAGATTCTTGTGGATTTAATTGTGTTCCCTTAAAATTCATATGTAGTCATAATTCTCAATACTCTAAATGTGGCCTCATGTGGAAGTAGGGTCTTTGCAGAGGTAATCCAGTTAAAATTAGCCATTAACGTTGGCCCTGATTCATCATGATGGGAAATGAGGACACAGACATGTGTAGAGAGAAGGCCATGGCAGGAGACATAGGGAGAAGGCAGCTGGTGTGCAGATCAAGAAGGCCTGGAACAGATTCTTGCCTTCCTTGGAAGGATCCAACCCTGCAGATACCTGGATTTTGGACTTCTGGCCTCCAGAATGGTGAGGCAATACATTGTTATTTTTTGAGTTACCCAGTTTTGGGGACTTTGCAAAGTAAACTAATAGAGGGGCATTCTCAGTAAAGTAAACCAGAGTCATGGAAATCTGGTAGTTAGAGGAGTTTGGCTATACTGTGACATATGTGAAGGACTAGAAGATGTGATTGAAATTGGAGTTGAGTGAGATTGGGGAGTTCTTGTAGACTGTGCTGTAGACTTGGGGAGACAGACGGAATTCTCGAGGCAGAGCATCTTAAATGACAGTGATGATGCCTGTTTGGTCCCCGATGGTCCTGGGAAGAAGCTGCTATCAGTTGAAAACTGCTGATCTAAGCCCTTCTAGGCCCCAGATCTTGTCATGTGGCAACAAGAAGTGAAGGAATCAATACCTTCAAGCATCTGCTACTCACTTGTGGCTGCCCAACAGGGATCTGTTCAAAGTCTTTCATCAGTAGTGGGACCGGTAAGAGCTGAGGCTGAGGGTGATTGGCTGTGTAGGAACAGTACTAGACTGGGCGAGTGCCTGGGAAGTAGTTGCCATAATTCAGTTAAGAAAAACAGACTGGTGTGAGCAAGGGACATGCTGTATCTTGTTTCTGCTTTTACCATTGATTTGCTTCCACTGACTGTTGAGGTGTTCCTTTCAAGAAGAGAATTCAGAATGAAATGGCAGAGAAGGAACCTAACTCCTCTTTGTATGATATTGGAGTATCGTTGCCATCCCTGAAAAAGAGATTTCACAAAACTTAAGCTAACTTAGTTTGAGATATTCCAATGGATATTTGATAACTTACAGAATTTATATGAATAGATTCAGGGCATTTGGTGAGGTTGATACTTCACTATTTGAAAAATATGCATTTCCTGCTGATATGCAATGTATTTACGTAACACTGGATTTTTGTGTACAAATTTGTGAATACCTGTCAGACTGATTAAGGAAGATATGCAGAAAACCATCAATAAAAACTGGAGGCAATAATATACAGAAATCAATTTGGATGTCTTTTGGTATTAAATAAAACTTCATTGCACTGTGTGACTGAGTGCACTAAATTCATACATCTTTATGTGGTAAAACATGTTCAGAAAATCGATGACAAATTGGTATTTGCTTATTTATCATGGCAATTTCTATGTTTCCCCCAGGGGTTTTAAAGAAGCAATCTATTTTAAATATAGATCATAAGGCAAGAAATGTTAAACTTATGAGCTGAATTGGAAATTACAGAGAATATGTAAATTGACCTTTTAACTCACTATTAGCCAAAGATGGCATGATGTCACAAACATACCACATGCTCCTAACCAGGTTGTGTTTCTGCCTTTATCTGTTGATGAATGCCATAGGTTTCATTGATTTTTAGCTGTGTTGTCCCTGAAGGATGCATTTTATTTCTATTTTCTTTGATTTTTAACTTTTAGCATCCTTTTTTGACAGTCGCTTAATTGTATTGATTATTTTTCTAGGTCAGTTAGACTTTAGAGAAGTACATGTTAGTATATTTTGTTTAGAAAATATTGGCCTCATTGGCCTATAACTAGCAATATTCTGAAAAGCCTGTCTTAAAATCCTGCTGATTCACTGGAAAGACTACTCGTGTAATGGCAAACAGCAGCAGAAGGATTATTTCAAACTCATGGTATACAGAGGATTTCCCCAGAAAGCAGACTTATGGGAATGTGTTTGCAGCTCAGCTATGGGCAATGTCTCAGGAGCAACATTTGTGAGGGGAGGGAACAAAGGTGCAGACAGAGGATGCAGCTCAGATGCAGTGAAAACCATGGTCCCAGCTGATCCCATTCGGGATCCTTCCCAAGTGATCTCAAACTGGGGTGCTTTTCCAGTCTTGAGGCCATTGAGCTGTGTACCTGAACACAACATACTATCCAGTCATTGGTTGGCAAGGTAGGGGTGTGGCGTTGAGCATTCATTCAGATTAAAAGCTTTAGCTGCAGCATTCCCAGGAACTGGGAGTGTGAATTCTTCAGTATTGAAGGAGGGATGGAAGTGGCAGCCCACAGCATCCCCTGCACTCAGAGTTGCATAAGTCTGAAATACCTTCTAAAGGAAGTGCACTCAATTTCAGGTGTTAAGTATTTCTAAACATTTGCACATCTGCATTTGTTATTAGAGTCCCCAAGTTGCCTTTGTTAAAAATTTATCTTCAGACAAAGAGAGAAAAAGGAATAGTCTAGATATTAATTTCTTAATTTTCTTCTCTCAGAAATGACCATATTATTATTTGGTCCCTATAAATATTGCAGGATCAATGTCAGTGAAATTTAGTTTTCACACTGTTAACCAAGAGAAGTTCCCCCACTTACTCATTTCCAATCTTAAAAATATCACTGGTTGTTAAGTAAGCAAATATAGGAAATAGTTAATATAATATTAATTTTTAATGCCTACTTTAATATTAAACATAACTTTTCTTTTCATAATTGGTCTTTTCAAAGAGATTGCATAGTACCTTTTCATGATGCTGAATTAGTATTTTTAGCATATGAATATTTCATAGAATGCTTCACTTTAATTAGGACTCCACTTATATTTAAGAATCAGTTTTTAATATGCAGTGAAATTAATGTATCCATCTCTACTGGATATTGGTGGTGCCACACAAAAGCATTAGATTAGCCACCAAAGGGCCCAAATTCTATTCATATACTTTATTTTAAATTCTATTTTTAATTACTTAAACTGTCACAACTATTATTTTTATTTTACCCTGAAGTGTTATTTATATTTTCACACACATATTTCATTTATCTAGTTAAGCTGTAATTCCTTTTCAATAAAATTGAGTCCTCTTTTCAGAAATACATTGGTGTTTTGTTTTGTTTTGTTTTGTTTTGTTTTGTTTTGTTTTGTTTTGTTTTCCCCCAATATTGGGAATTGAATTCAGGGGTGTTCTATCACTGAGTTACTTCTCCTGTCCTTTCTATTTTATTTTGAAACAGGGTCTCACTAACTTGCGCAGTCTGGCTTTAAACTTGTGATGCGCCTGCCTCAGCCTCTTGTGGCTGGGATTGCACCACCATGTTCAGCAGGAAAATGTTTCTATACATCTTGGGAACTCTGTAATTATTATTGGGTGTGGTGAAGATGATGCTGGTTTTGTCTCAGTTAGTTTGGGCTACTATAAAAAAATAGCTTAGACAAAGTGACTTGTCACCAACAGAAATGTATTTCTCACAGTTCTGGAAGCTGCAAGTCAAACAACAGGGTGCTGACCTACTCACATTTTGCTGAGAGCTGCATCAGATTGTGGACCTCCAATCTCTTGTTTCACCCAATCCAAACTGCTGCACAAAGGACCTACCACCTAACACTGTCCCATAATAGAGTTTCAAGATTTGAATTTGGGTAGGGCACAAACTTTCAATTCATAAGGCATTTGTGAATTTGAACCTTTGTATTGTCAATTTCCTACCTCAAAATTCTTAGATGTGTTACCCATGACTTCAAAGGATTTATAAAGATTAAAATGAATGGTTTTTCTGATGATTCCAAATGACATGCTGAAGATGGCAAGGCAAAATGGGGAAAGAACTTAAATTCGTAGTATCTCCCAGATGTTCTGGGACTTGTTTTCTTCACCTCTGTATCTCCAGCCCTTAAAACAGGGCCAGGCAGCTAGTTAGCACTTAATAAACATGTTTATTTAAGGTCAAAATTTTTATTAAAATATAATGAAATATTTTAAATGTTAAAAAATGTACTTACTATATTTAACCAATTTGTTACCTGAAAACATCAAATATGCCTGAAGTTAAGAAGAGGCTGTAGATAATGCTGTGTATATGTAAGATGAAGTCAACAATGAAATATTTTATCATTTATCTCATTTTAAAGGAGCTATAAAATGATAGACTTTTCTAGAATATGAAAACCGTCAATATATCTTAATTAAAAATGCATCATACATCTGTTAGCAAAAGATAACGACTTAGAAATTGACTTTCAACAAAGATTTTACTTTTATGAAATTCTTTGATAGAAATTTTTATCATTTTTAACTGCTACTTATTTGCATGTACCAAAGTGTACTATTTTAATTGAAAATATCTGTTTTCTCTCACATTTGAGACTATGCTTGTGTTAGTTTTTGAAATGTTCTGGGGTGGTTCAGCCAGGTGTTCAGCAGGGTCCTCAGCTAGTCCAGTGCCTGTAGTAGGACCAAAAGCTTTGGATGCTTTAGGAACCATCACCAGGTGCCAAGAGCATTGAGAAATCTGGCACCCAACCTCATGGTTTGTGAGCATGCCTATCACAGCCTGGTTGTCAGCGGCTCAGATCTGGGACCATGCTCAACACTGTTCCAGATGATCAGGGAAAGACATTTCCATGTTTCTCTTGCAATTCTGCACATGAAGTGCTAGTTCTTTTTGTATTTTTTATTCTTAATTCCATATTGATACTGCAGAGTACAAAGTGTCAGCGAATGTATAAGCTTAACACCTGCCATTTCAAATTAATTAAGGAACACCTGGTTTAACATCATAAACACATTGCTCTGTTTCATGTGCTTAAAATTCTGTTTTGAAATGTGGGTGACCCTCCATCACTTAGCTTAATTGGATAAACTCAAGTGCTGATGAGCCTGGAGTTGCTAGTTCATCTTCTGTAAGGTCAAATTCAATTCCCCTAGATAAAAAAACAAAGAGAACTTTTTCTCTATATTTTTGACATTTTACAGTTGTGCGGTGCTTTATGTTTTATGAGAAGTATTTTCGGGGGCACTCACCTTTGTGTTTCACAGCAATCCAGAAGGGAAGGTTAAACAGTATTTTTAATTCTTTTCTCATCTGACGGATGAGGAAATTAATGCCTAACTGGATTAATTTACTTGACACTGCCAGACATTTGCTAGATCAGTTTCTCTGATTTTAAATCCTGTTCTCTTTCTCCTCCATTATTCTGTACAGAAACTGGAAAACTATAGTCTGATGTGCAAAGGCATTCATCCATCAATTGTTTTGCTTTGATTAGCCAGCCAATTTGGGTAGTGATTTGTTAAGTTGATGGGCATCTCATATTGTGCCCAACATGTACAGTGCTCTGTATCCCCCATGATTGTGTTTACCACCTCATTATTTTAAATGTGTTTAACATCACAACCTGTTTCTATGGATGGAATTCAGGGTTAGGAATCAGACGTGTTATAATACTGAAGAATCATGGTGACAACTGCCTGCTGAATAAAATTAGAAACTAGTCTATTTTAATCAATGAATTTATTTTTGATGCTGGGTATTGAACCCAGGACCTTGTGCTTGGTAGGGAAGCACTCTGTCACTGGGCCACACCCCCAGCTGCAGCTGCTCTTTATTTTAAATTTAAATTTATTTATGTATCTATTTATTTACTGGTACACAAATAAACTAGTCTTAATATTTAAATCATATAGCATTTACTAGACTGTGTTCAACTTTAACATAAGTAAGTTGATGAAGTCGGCCAGCTATCTTCTGGATTGTGTCATTGACTGAAGGGTGCTGGGTGCTTGCATGAGCCTGTAGGGAACAAGCTTGGGGATCCTCCTTTGGTTTCCTGTTTGTGTTCTGAGCCTCACTGATGAGACTCCCATGGCATCTAAAAGCCTCAGAAGACATTACTGGCAGCAATCTTGGTTTAACTGAAGTGTAGATGAAATTGTAGGCAAGGAAAATGGTCTTGATGCGAATAGGGTGTCCCTGTGGGAGGGTTAGTGAGGAAGAACACTGTTGTCTGCTACCATTCACCATGGAGAATATTTTCATTTTTTGTCAAAATGGTACAGTCTTTTGAATCTCCTGTTTTTATTAGGAATTATTAAAAGATTCATGGATGGTGAAATGGCACAGTCTTGTGAATCTCCTATTTTTTTTTTTTTTAAATTAGGAGTTATTTCAAGATTCACGTGTGGATAAAAGATAGGCATTTAAAACTTTTACTCAGCTCTGGAGTTCAAATAGTTTATAAATCCAGCTTTTTTTCTTTTTTATTGTTAGATGAAGAATAATAGTTTTCATGAATAATTCCTCTTCTGTTTCCAGCAGTCAGTATTGTTTATTCGGTAGTATCTTGCCCTAAATGTTTTTAAATGAAGACCTGAGCATCTGAACCCATTGTTGATTTAAGAGCATATGAAATATTTTATTTATCTGTGTCACATAATAAATTAAAATAATGTGACAAATATCTGAATAATTCAGTCTAGTGTAACTATGCAATCCATCAAATTCACTTTTGTTAAGCTAAAACTTTTATTAAAATATTTTTAATTTCTTAAATTTCAGTTTCTTGTTATAGATGTTAGAAAATCCTTTGATGTCAGTAAATAATTACCAACTGTGTAGACCAAATTACTTTCCTTCTTGTAGTTTATTTTGTACAGATTTATAATTATTTTCTTATTAGTTCCATCCTTCTCATCTTTCAACTGTCATCTGTAGTTTTATCCTTACATTGGTCTGGGTTTATGGTAGGATTTGAAGAAATACTTGCTGAAGGGAGCCAATTTATAACTGATTTGTGCATATAAACAGATCCTTGTACTTAAGAGTCTAAGTCTGTCATTGAAGGTTCAGGCCAACTGCTTGGCTGATATTGGTGGACTATACCTAGTAGAGGTGGTCAGCAGTATCTGAAGGAGGAGTTCTTGGCTTTAAGTATTAGCGCATTTCATATCAGTCATAATGCGTTTGTTCACAATCTGTGTCTTAGTTTTCTCACCTATGAAAGAAATTTCATAATTTAAGCAAGCTAATATATGCAAAGTGCTTAGAAATATGCCCAATAAGTGCTGAAATATTATGTGTACCTCTTATTAGTGTTTCCAAATAGGTGAGCTTTACCAACCCTATGAAAAAGGGCCAATACTGAGTATCAGAATGGGCTGGGCCCTGCACAGCGCAGTGACTAGGTTCCTAGAGGCCCACTTGACACTTTCTTCCCTTCCACATGTAGAGATACCTAAGTAGGGGTTACCAGGAACTGGGAGAAGGATAGAATGGAGAGTTATTGTACAATAGGACACAGTTTCAGTATGGGGAGGTGAATAACTTCTGGAAACTTATTCCAGTGGTGATGGTTACACAACACTAAGCATAGGGCACACCCAAGAGAACCTGGCTCTTTTGTTTTTCTACTCAACTATGTGGTACTATTTCAAACTTCAGTTTCCTTTCAAGGTTTATGTTTTTTGCACATTTTCTTTCTAAAGCTAGCCTCACACAATGAAAACACACTGAATTCTCAGGTTGCTATTTGACCTCACCGATGGTGATTCCAGAAGAGAAAAAAAAATCAAAATCTTAGTTTTAAATAAACAGTCTGCTGAAAGAAGTTATTAAAAATTCAAAAAAGTATTGAGTATGATGTACCAGTGTAAGGTTTTTGTCCTTAAGGAACTCTGTGCCTGGCTAAGAAGACAGGCATCTAACAAATGATTATCCTTTAAATAACTGCCTGAAGTTATATAAGACTTTCTTAGGTGCAAACAAGGAGTATTGATCATTTGGGGGAGTGATTGAGGGTATTTTAATAGGAGAAAGGGGTCACAAACTCAGCCTTGGCGAAGGCATGGCATTGTAATAAGCAGAGCAACATGGGTCAAGCATTTCAGCTCAGGGTAATAGCTCAGATAGGGACCAGAGTTGGGAAAATCTGTGTTGTGTTTGGAACTGGTGCATAGTACCGTTTCCCATTTTCCTCTCCCTATACAGGTCAGAGCTAAAGGCTTAAGTCATAATGATTATTTCCTCAGTATGTAATTCATTTGCTTTCTGCTGTTATCTAAAGATTTCTCCATTTCTCTAATCCACATTGCACATGTGCCTTTTATTTTAAAACCCTACAATTATTTTTGGAGCAGAAATGTATTGATTATAAATACATGTAAATACAGTTTCATTTGTTCTTGAATCTGGGGTTTGCTGCCAGCCCAACCTAAACAGACCTCACATATTGTAAAAATGGTATATATGAGATTGTGTTAGGGATCTGCTACAGAGATGAGATTCTGCTACATGAGATTCTGCTACAGTGACAGCCACTGATAATCTGTTTTGAATACCATGGTTATCTAATTCCTTTGACAATCATAATCCTGTTTCTGACACTAAATCTTTACTATATAGTTGTTCATAAATTAATGTATTGCTGTCAATAAGAAAGACAGAAACAACCATATTATGTAGTACTAACATATGTCTGCTCTCATAGAACCCTATGCACTTTGCCAGGATTCCCTGAAGCTAGTTTGGTTTTAAAGTAGGCAGGTTGTTCCTAGTCAGATTGCTTCTTTTGGAGGGGCTTGATTGAAAGGTGCCAATGCAAATGCTTCCTCCTGATCATTTCACCACCCAGTCTGTAAATTTCAGTAATTGGAAGCATCTATTTGCTACTTCAGTGCACTTTATACAATGGGTCTTGCCTTTTAGTCATTGAGCAGCAAAATAAACATTAAAAATCACCAAGTACATAACAGGTCACATATTTCCTTGAATCTGTGAGATTTGTTTTTACATATTCCTAAGCTTTTGCATTTCATTTATTATCTACAATATCTTTATGTGAAGTTGAGAAAATCTTTGATATGTATCTGAACATATAAGTGACATAAGTAATAATTAAAGTTGGATAAAGTTTTTTTTTTCTTTTTTTAAATGAAGAACTGCCTTGGGTGGTAGTTCAAGTCCATAGGGCAAGATGGGTTCAAATGAGTGGAAGAGGAACCTTAGAAATTTTCATTCTGTAAATCCAGAACCATGGACAGCTCCTAAACAGCCAGGAGCTGACAATCTGTGCAAAGTCAGAATATGTAACCCCAAATCTACTCATTTATTTGGATTTTCTTCTTTGACTAGAATATTCTGATTCTAAAAATTAGTTTTCTATTTTTAAATTCTTGGCATGGCTCCTATAAGATCAGGAAACCCTTCTTATTTTCCAAGAACATATGTTCTTTTACAAGACCACCCTACAGTCTGGTTTGATTCACAGCATGAGAACATATGCCTCAGGTGCCATGGAAGGAAGTGGGTTAGAACTCCATTCTTTATGTTAGACCAATGAACTTCAAGCAGCCCTTCTGGTTTTTGAGTGTAGGCAAGTCTAGGATTCCTTTATGGAATTGTAATTCTCAGTTTTAGTGAAGTAGTTATTTTAGTTCACTTTCTCCTGTTTGGAGCAAGTGCTTGCTTGCTTTTATAGTGATTATCACAAGTAGCTTCTTAATCACTGGTTTTCTTTTCTACCCTGTTGTTGTTCTCTAACCAGGTCTTACTACACCAGGATGCCTAAAACCAAGCTTTATGTGAAACATTATTATAGCACTTCTTTCCAGCCTTTTCTTTAAATCCATGTGCTTCAGCTTCACTATCCAAAGCAGTTTTCTGTAAGGTATCCCATTATGATTTTTCTTTCTTTACTCAAACTAAATAGACATAAAACAATTTTAAATCCCAAATTCCCCCTACTTGCAATCACAAACAAACAAGTTATTTCCTTCTTGCAGTGTAAATGAGTAAAGCCAAATTCCTGATTTTTTTTCCTCCTGCTTCCTCCTGCTGACATGGAGTGAACGGCTCTTAAATTGTTTTAAATTGTGAAGAGTTACATTTCCATCACTAACTTGCATTTACATAATTCTTAACTTAGCTCTTTCACATAAATAACAATTAAGGTAATGAATCCTTGGCCTGAATCTTTTAGGCAGCATGTAGAAAAGTTATCTCCCAAGAAAATTTTTGTGTAGTAGCTTTCAGGAAATGAGGAATTATGGTCATGTCCACAGGGGCAATTATCGCAAGCCACTTTTGCTCATACATATACATGTTTGAAAACCAATTTCTCTCTAAACACTTCTGTGAGTATAGGAGGAAATTTTGCTTTCTTCTGTAGGTGTGCTAGTCAGCTCTTCATTGCTGTGACTAACATACCTGAGAAGAAGAACTTAAGGGAAGAAAAGTTTATTTTGGCTCATGGTTCAAGAGGCTTCAGTCCATGACTGGCTGACACTATTGCTCTGGGCCTGAGGTGGTACAGAACATGGTGGAAGGGAGATGCAGAGGAAAGCTGCTGGGTGCTTATGGCACCCAGGAAGCAGAGAAAAAGTGAGGTGCCAGGATAAATAAACCCCAAAGGCAGGTATCCGGTTACCCACTTCCTCCAGCCACACCCTGCTGCCTACAGTTATCACCCAGTACAGTAGTCCTTTCAGATGATTAATCCACCAAGTGGATTAATCCACTGATTAGGCTGCAGCTCTCGTAATCTAATTATGAGCTTTTCTGGGGGAAGCTTCATATCCAAACCATAGCGGTAGGATTAAAGATTTGCCATGTTTTCTCTCGTATCACATGCATGATACACCTGCAGATTCTACTGTTAGGGCAGACTTTAAGGTGGAGTCTTATTTTTTGATAAAATATTTTTCAGATTTCTCTGTTACAAATGAGAAATTTCACTCTTCTCACCCATTCATGTGTCTGAGATTTCCTTCATTGAATGTATATTATTACATTATATAATTCCTCATTTTATTCACATGAGGCCAAGAGCTTAGTTTCTGCTATCCTGTGTGGGCCTGGAAATTGCCATTGGCTATATTATTGTAAGTTACGGCCTATAAAGGAGCTGAACAGGCATCATTATATGCAACAGGGCACCCTGGAGCTTAAATTTCTGGGTGACCTCAGTGGAAAAAAAAAAGTTTTTCCATGGTTTGTTCAGTGAGCAGGAAATAGTCATTCAGTATATATCAGTTACCTAAGTATTATAAATTTTATATTTAGAAATAAAAGAATTTTTGGGGGTGTGTGTGGTGCTGGGGATTGAACCCAGGGCCTTGTGTTTGTGAGGCAAGCACTCTACCAACTGAGCTATGCCCCCAGGCCAGGAAATAATTTTTCACACCTACTATTTGTTTATTACTATGTAGTTATACTTATATGCATTAATTAATTACATTCTTAAAAATCAAGTATTCTAACTAGGTGTGATGTCGCACACCTGTAATCCCAGCTACTCAGGAGGTTTAGTCAAGAGGATTGCAAGTTCAAAGTCAGCCTCACCAAATTAGTTAGGCCCTAAGCAACGTAGGAAACTGGTCTCAAAGTAAAAAATAAAAAGGACTAGGGATGTGTTTCAGTGGTTAACTTCAATCCCTGATACTAAAACAATAAACAAATGAATAAAGAAAATTAAGTATTCTTGTCTAATTTTTTTATTCTTAATTTCTATTTTAATTTGTATAAGCTGATTTGATTGCATTTTTGGGTTCCACTCAGATTGTGTAATGTGTCTGAAGTCACTCAGATAGAAAATTAAGTTGTTACAAAGAAAATCTAGGTCAGTTTCATTAAAAAAAATCTTAAGAACTTTCTACTCTACTGTGTGGTCTTCTACCTGCTGAAGAGGCTGTGTTTTGAAAGTAAAGATTGTTGTGTTCCAGGTTAATGAATGAAACACACTTTGAAAATTATATTCCTGAATTCATTTTCCACAATTGAAGAAACTCAAGTTCAGCCACATGCATGATGCAATATTTGAAAATATTTTTAATGTCATTATTTATTTCGGGGTGTCAAAACCATGAACAAAATATTTAGAGAAAAATGGTAGCACGATTGATTTTATTAAGTCAAATTATGGCTTGTTTAGTTAAACTAACAATGAGATGAGACACTACTATAGATAAATAGCCTGAGTAGTTGTCTTTAAAAGGTGATCAATTTGTATATTTGCATATGTTAATTGTGAGATAATTCAGGAAATTCTTCGATAGCTCCTTTGCTGTTACTATGTGTGCTTTAAGATTTAAAAGTGATG
Organism: Glaucomys volans; assembly: GCA_020662805.1. Taxonomy (NCBI): domain Eukaryota; kingdom Metazoa; phylum Chordata; class Mammalia; order Rodentia; family Sciuridae; genus Glaucomys; species Glaucomys volans. The sequence goes on along the minus strand of JAJEJO010000439.1, from coordinate 180,820 downwards.
GAAGACTGAAATTTTCCTCCACTATCATACAGTTCAGTATTCATGTTCTTATTCTTTTTTCAATCCCATCCTTAAAGGAGAAAAATTTCTTCATTGTTCAGTAGAGTATGTGGGGATCAGATGGAACAAATATTTGAAAATTTATATCCCGTTGGAAAAGGTGGATACTATGCTCAAGACCTTAGTTTTCTCTAGATTGATGTAGTTTGCAAACATAATACTTGCTCCTAGCCTAGTTTCCATCAATTCTAATGAAGTGAGGAAGCTTCTGCTTAAGAGGAGATTTGGACCAAACAATAAAGCAGTATTTGGTAGGAATAGGATGGAGTAGAGGGAACTTCTGGCCTGTTTCCTCCAGCAGCATCTTCAAGGTTGGCACACATGACTGGGATAATCAAGTGACTTGGATGACCCACTGGTCACAGGCTCTGAAACCATGCTAAATCTTTAAGACCACCTCCAACTCATATTTGCATAACCCTGACCTAATGCTTTCACATAAATAACACTTAAAGTAACCAATATGTTGAAAACCATGAAGATAGTTTTAAAAAAAATCTTTTCTCTTCCGTTTTCATCAGATGGTCATCAACTTCTATGAAAAGCTTTTGGTAAAAATTTGGACATGATATCCAAGGCCCATCTGTACATTATTCTTAATATATTTCCTTTAAAAATCAATTTTTTTCTATAGCTTAAGAAGTAGAGCTTAGAAGTTCTGAGAATTATGCTTATTTTAGTACAAATCAGTTCAATAAACTTAATGATTTTATTGTCTACCCTCCATAATTTGTGGTAAACTTAACTACATATGCAAAACTTCCTTGTATTATGTTAAGAAATTGAATAAGCTTCGATTATGCTAAAACCCTCTTTAGTTCTCATTTTAATGTCTATAGTTGTATCAGCATGCCTGATATAATTTTACATCATTTATGAATCAGAAATAGCAACACACTGATTTTTCCAGTTCTCTCTGTCCTCTACAGTTTCTCTCTCTCCTCTTTATTTCTCCCTTAATCTCTTTGAAATGAAAAATGCCACCCTCCTGCTACAGACTCTGTAAATTGCACCCAGATTCCTCCTACTTCTTGCACAATGTTTCTCTTGATTTGCACAGACATGGCTCTGAAATGAAGTGTGAGGTGGTGAATAGAGCCCAGGAACCTCTCATTCATAGATTTGCCTAGTGTGAGGCATTTATCTGTGTGAGAAATTGGTTTCTGAAAATAAGGCTTTCCTTGTAACTCATTGCCTATCTCAAAATATATATTCCTATACAGCTTATTACATGTTATTCAAAAGTTTCATATTTCCATCCACATAAAAAGTGTTTTGAAATTGGACTCCAACATAAGCACAAATTGAAAGTGGCAATCCAAGTTGATAGGTGGATGCTACTCCTACTGTGGAAAGGAGTAACACTCACAAAATGTGCAACTCATGCAAGGCACCATAAGCCAAGGGTGCCTGGTGTAATTAAGCTGAATTGCACATCACTGGTGGCCTTGTGCCAGGTACAGTCTTCAGAGGAAGAAATTGAGCTGCACTCGTGCCACTCACAACTTGGCTGAAGACATAGCCACAACACTCCTTCAGGTTCCAAAGGTGCAGGTGACATTCCCTGCACAGGAGTTTCCTTTATTTCTTTGACCTAACAAGTGACCATTCCACGCTGTCAGCCTTAGGAGCAGGTCCTTCTCCTTGGGTTTTGACAAAATTTCACTTGTTCTTGATTAGATTGCCTTAAAGTAATAAGAAAAGACTTGGTCCCTCTATTCTGGAAAAAAGAAGACATCATCTGTAAATTTCTAATCATGAACTTCCTCTTGAGAATGAAAGTTCAATAATCATAAAAATAATTATAATTTTGAAAGTAATTAAAATCTCATTATTATGCAATCTTACATTATTTCACAATATTAAAGAAACTTTTGAAATGCTGAGAAACAATGTCATGTTAGTTAAAATGGGTACTAAAATAATAATCATGCTTGTCAGTTAGAAGCTAGCAATAGAGATGGATCCTTAATGCACAATTTTGCAGTATTTAGGAACTAAAATTTATGCAATATTTATACAGCCTTCACTTTTTATTATAAAAAACATTTCTTAAACCGCTCTAAATATGTATATGTTTGCTACCAGAATGAGAATTTCATTTGCTTTCTTTTAAAAATTATCTTTCTCCATGTTGACAGTAGTAGGCAAAATACAAGTTGACAAGATTTCTTTGTAATTTGTCATTTTGAACATTAAAAATAAAAGGCACTTTTATTCATTTTTACACTAACAAAGTAAAGAATTTAAAGGAATTTGAAAAAATATGCACTTAATCAAATATTAGAAGTATTACAATCATAATTTGAATGTTAGTTATTTTCAGCATGAACTTTCAACATCATATGAGTAATTGATAAATGAAAGAAGAATGCTTTGTGATAATGTCTTTTAAGTAAAGACACTATTTTAGCTGCTAAAAATACCTCCAGTGAAGTTTTTTCAAATCAGTTACAGAATATTTCTTAGATTACTTAAAAATCTGAAAATACTTCCTCTTGCAAAATTCTTTAAGATGAAATAAAACTCAAAATTCTATTTTAAAATTACTTTCTTCATGTTCTTGTAGTAACTAACACATGCTTTTTCAAGCAGTATCAAAGTGACAATCTCAAATCACTAATTTTGATGGGTTTATTTTGATTTTTATTATGCTTTGCAGATTTTCAACCTGTTTTCCACCTATTTTTTCTCTTATATTGAAAGTTCAATTAGGAATAAAAAAGATAATAATGAATCTAATCATGAGTATCATCCAGATGTTATAGGAAAAACAATCCTAGAAAAAGTCTTGAAATTCAATTGAATGCTAAGTGTTTGCAAATATAAAAGATGCTCAGATTATGTAGAGAGACTTTGATATTTTTTTTCCATTAAAATATATTCAGATCCATGGAAATAATGTGTTTTTAGGTTTGAGATAAAACATCCTGTATTGCACAATCTAAGAAAATGCTACATTTCTATGCTTGTGATTGCTAATATAGCTTTTCAGCTGACAAATTGTAGTAAATGTGCTTGATAATACAGAAAACACCATTTCCAACTGACATGAATTTCCTCTTTCCAACTTCACAAACTTTGAATATTTAGTTTTGGTTATGCTTGTAACGAAAGTTAACACAAAAAAAATTGACAAAAGCCATGAACAGAAGATAATAAGCCACACACCACCTAAATATATAAAATGAAACATGCTGATTAGCCTGATTTGAACATTATCCAATGTTTATAGGTATTGTAATATCACATTGTACCCCACAAATACATATAATTATTATTTGTTAATTAAAATAAAATACAACTTTAAAAAAGATTTTGTAATCTCAGTTTACCTACTATTTTGACTCTTTGGAGTTTTGTTTGTTTGTTTTTCAATGGTGATACTGATATTGCTAGGCAAGCATTCTACCACTGAGTTACATGACCAACCCCATTTTGACTATTTTAGTACCTTTTCTTATTTCATCTTTAGCTGTAGGTCTGAAGAATAATCAAGTTTTTCAATTATATTAACAAATTCTCTTTCAATTTTCAGTGTAAATAAAACCTTGTATCCTTGTTTATTCTTATATTGGTAAGGTTAACAATGAAGGTCATTACTTTGATATACTTGAAGCTGTATTTCTTCAACCATCAACTTTTGAGTGTATCTTGGGCTACTGTGTAGCTTTCTCCTGTTTCCTCTTTATCATCCAGCCCCAGCATGTGCACAAACAATTCATGAAATTGTCTTCTCATGTTCATGGGTTCTAAGCACCTTAGTATGACCTGAGAGGCTCTTTGTGTGATATCTGGTCCCAGCCTCTTTGTAGAACCTCATCTCCTACCTCTCTTTACCCATTTTCTTCTTTCTGGTCCCAAGTTTGGTGCTGGAACCCAACATGATGGAGGAGTATATGAAGTGCTGGCCACAGGGTGCCCTGCCAGGGTGCCTGTCCTGTGGTTGATACAGGGCTGCTCCTCTGCTTCCTTAGGGTCCTGCTGAGTGTTCTGTCTTTGAGGGCAGCTGCTTTATCTCCCTTTATAAAATGCACTCCTATTCTTAAACTCTACTGGGCTTTATTTTGCATCACAGCATTTACTATTAAATCCGACTTAATGCTCTAGATGTGTTGCTAAGATGAATCTTCTTCTCTCTGTAAGGTGAGCTTTAGAGAGTCAGAGCTACATTCTGTGTTTGATGTTGAACCCAGTTATTGGAAAGGAATCTGGCACAGATATGTACTGTAAGAATTAACCTGCTTGGTTTGTAAAATTGGCATACTTCTGTATTATTAAGCCTCTACTACTTTGTCTATAAGTTGGTTTCAAGAAATTTAAGTTCACAAATAATGCTGATAATGGTATTAATATATAAATATATCACAGAGCCCTTGAGAACAAGATGTACAAAAAAGGATGAAGCACCCCAGAGCCAAGTCCGTGCTGCTCAGAGAACTTTGCAAGCATCACAAATGTCACTTTTGAAATAACCCATCAATTGCTCAGACTAATAACATGCTTTGTATTTTACATTTGTGTTAGGATTGCCCTGTGTAGCTTTTACATCCCATGAGATTGCCGATTGCCCTTCATTTATCTTGACAAGTGAAGTGAGTGTGGTCTTCACCATGGCTCTAAAATAATCTGATTCCTGATGATATTACTTGTCCAATATCCTAAAGTGGAGCGATTTCTTTAAGGCATACTCTGAAGTTGTCAACTCTGATTTCTTTCCATTCATTCAAAATTAATTCCCCTTCATAGACCCCATAGTTTCATCCTTGTTGGATCCTATCTTCTTTTTGTTCTACCAGGTTTTGGGCAATATATCTACTAACATCTTTATTTTGCCTGATACACGGTGGATGGTTTGCTTCGCTGTAGATCATAGTTTGAAGTCCTTTCCCTTGGGACATATTATTCCTTGTCATTTAGTATTCTTTATTGCAAATGAGAAGTCTGACACAAATTGGATTCTTGTTTGCTATGGAATACTTCTTTTTTTTTTCTTTTTGTCTTACACTCCACAGCTGCTTTGTTTTTTTAATTGAGAATGTGTATGTTCAGTGTTAAATCTGTTTTTGTTTGTTTTATCTATCCCATCACTATGAGCCTTTTTTTCTTTAACATTTCAAACCAGTTTATTTCTTTAATTTGAGGAAAAGTTTCTAGCTGGGCATGGTGACCTATGCCTGTATTTCCAGGTATTTGGGAGACTGAGGCAGGAGGATCACAAGTTTAAGACCAGCCTTGGCAACTTAGGGAGACCTTTTCTCACCATAAAATAAGATGGTCTGGGAATGTACTTCAGTGGTAGAGCACCCTATGCTCACTCCTAGTACTGCAAGAAGAAAGTTTACTCCTTCCTCTTCCACCTGCCTTTTCTCATTGACTGGATTGGGGAACTTTGAACATTTCTGATTTGATCTTCTTCTCTTTATTCTTTCCCTTCCTCCCTATGGATCGATCCCAGGTCCTGATGCCTAGTAAGTGACTATGCCACCACTAAGCCACATCCCCAGTCTGAATTCTTTTACTTTTAAAAATATTTTTTTGCCCTGCCTTCTCCTCTTATTAACTTAGTGATAGTTCTTGCAAATTTCAACAATTTGTATTTGCTTTCACAATCTATCTGGCCCCTTCTCTTTCCTCCTTCTTCCCCTCCTTCCTTCACCTCATCTCCTCTTTTTCACTTTCTTCTCCTTCTTCTTCTTCTCTCAATGCTTTTTAAAAAATTTTTTGGTTATATATCAACACTTTTAATTGGAGCAAAACTATTTCCATATCAAAACACTGGGGAAAGTATCCTGAAGTATTGTAACTAGCATTGACTTAAGAAGGGCAATTCTGTGCTTCAGAAACTTGGACAACTGAAAAACTAAACATCTCAGCACAACTCTTAATTGGTGCCAAGTACAATATCCAGCATTCTATGAGAATCACCTGTTCAGCCAGGAGCTTTAAAAAGTAGAGTTAATTAGAACTCAGGGCAGATTGGAGCAAGCGAAGGAGCCCAGAAGGACATTCTGCTCTTTCCTCTGCGTGAGAAAACACTGACCCAGAGATTTCAGATCTAAACTCTTGTGCAGCCAGAATTGAGAAGTTTGAGTTGGCACATTTACCCATGGATAATAAATTTACATCAAAGAGAAAGAAGTAAAAATACACAAAGAGGGAATGAGAACATAAAAAGTGTCATGTGAGGAAAGATCAAGTCATAGGCTGTGTGATCAGTTTGTAAATGCGTCCATGTGGCTTTCTATTCAGGGAGCGGAAAAGGGAAGGGAGTGGAGGGGTGTGTGTGTGTGTGTGTGTGTGCAAATGCGTGTGCACAAATCCATGCGTGCTCAGGCTGAGGTATGCAGGGGCAGAGACACTTCTTAACCTGTGTCGTTACTGCATATAGAGATTCTTCATAAACAGGATTAAAGTTTCATCAAATTAGACCCAATGTACTAAATTATTTCTTTCTTTTTCTCCATAAAACTATCATTAAATTATGTAAGGAATGCATTTTGTGGATTTTTTTAAATTAATATTTTTGTTGTTTTGGGTTCTTTTTTCCTTAGTCTTTATAGTGGATTTTATTTACATAAGGTCATATACTTTTTACAGAAATTGTGGTAAAAAAAATTATTTCAGCAAATGTGGGAAAATTCTTACTCCATTGCTATGAATATATACAGTGTACCATCATTGGAAAAACTATTTTTGTTGTTATTAACAGGTAGAAAACATGGGTTCCATGACTAGCAGAGGCCAGTTCTCATCTCAAAGAAATCTTTCCCAGTTATGTTCTTTATCCTTGCCTGCCTGCCTTTCTCTGTCACAATATAAACTGAACTAACCTGCTCTTGTGCCAGTATCAGGTGGACCTGGGAAATTGACTTCTAAGGAGGGGAATTTAAAAAGGAAGCATTAGCACAAACCTTAGCCAGTTCACAGCAGCAGAACTCTTAAAAATCAAAGGAAAGACAAAAGGAGATAGCATATTCAATGTGGGGAGATTACAATGCTCTTAACATCATGGTAATTCCAGAGAAAAAAACGTGTGTGTCCTGCAAGATAGGCCGCTTCTCTGCAGTGAAACCACTTCAGTCTCTGTGATTTGGGGGGATTTATGCTGTGTTATTTCATGATGGCTTACCATTACTGTATCTCTCACATCCCTGGAAAATGCCAATCTTTCTTAGAGAGAGTAAATTGTTTCCAGTCAAGACCAGGAGGACTTCAAAGCAGGGGAAGTAAAAACAGGATTGTAAGTGTGGTCTACAACAGCCTGGCCTCTGCCCCCAACCCAGCTCTTTCCTCTGCTGCCACAAGGAAGCACAAACCCTGATCAGTCTAACATCAAGATGTAGCAGAGCTTCCTGAGCTGCCTGTGTGATTCCTACTGCTCCTGTCTGATGTTTATAAATGAGGAAAAAATTGATTGGGGGTTTTCCTTTTTGATGTATAGAATTAATATATTCCTTAGCAGCGATTCATTTTTTTTAGTAGGACTCTGATGTTCATGGCTTTGACCTTACATCATTCTTGTATTCTGGGCACTTTTACGTGTATTTCCAGCTTATCACTATTCCATGAATAACATAATGTCCACATGAAAAAAGCTAGTTGCTTAAGCCAAGGTTTTCTCCAACTGAGAGTATCATGGAGAGACTTCAGGTACTTGTGACTCCTTTGTGAATAACCAGAGCATTTCGTTGGAAGATCAAGACAATGTGGGACAAAATACACAGTATCACATTTATCTTGAGTTGAGCAATTGCAGCATACATAACAATGGTATTCATGTTTTTTTCTTTTTTTAATTGAGGCTTTAAGTTAAAAGTTTATGCACAGATCAAACATAAAAGAATTTGCACTTAACAATGATTAGAGAAACAAATGCAAATGTTATAAATTACATACCAAAGAAGGAATATTTTAAGATTCCACAAATAATAAGCAATGACTAAGGGCCTTGAGAATCTGACTTGTAAGGAGAGCTGATAAAATATGCACAAATCAGGGACATTTCTGCATATGAACACAATATTTAAATGAATAAACAAAACAACAAAGAGGAGAGTTGATTATTACATTGTAAGTCATAAAGTGTAATGGTTGAAATGAATTTTGGAAAGATGAATTAATTAAGTCAAAAGAGTTTAGAAATTTTTTTCCTGTTTAATGGCAAATGAAGAAGTTGTAACAATAATTGAACTCATGACAAGTTAACAATGGAAAATGCTGCAGCACTTAGAGCTACTCCACGACTTGAAGTTTGTGGGGAGGAGTGGGATTTTGTAGATGTGTCCCTAGGTCTATGATGTTATGGAACAGATGAAAAGAAAATCTCCATTTTTAGCAGCCAACTGCTTAATGTCAGACAGATGTTATAACCATGATTATAGGATTTTATTTAATTCAGAACAAAAGTATTTGGGTCTTATCTTGGCATGAGATGTGGCTTTGTAATGATGATAGAGCACAATTTAAACATCACACTAAACTACCCATGAATGGTCAACCAAACAGAATGCTTAACTAGCCAATAATTCAGGGCATTTCAGCTTTTGGCATGGTTTTTAAAAGGAGGTTATCCTTTGCTTCTTTGAGTTCCAGCCCAACATTTCCTGTATTTATTGTTTTTCATGTTACCAATTCTCCTGGTGCCCTTCTGATTAAGCTAAAGTCAGCTCATTTTCTCCCCTTTAGTGGACACACATATGGAAGAATCTAAATTCTTTCAGAATGCTGGTGTATCTTTTTTATGCCCATTTGAACCAACTACGGAAAATATGCCAAAAAATAAGAATAGGATTTGTTCTGCATGATTTCTTTTTGAGCCACAATACAAAACAAAATCTAGCTAAGGAGATCACATGGTAATTCTCTGTAACAGGATGTTAAATTATTAGAGCAGGGATAACTTTCATTTTCTCTCAATAACCTTTTTTTAAACTTTTCTTTAAAATAACTGTATTTTTGTTATTATTAAAATCATAACTACACAAAATATCATCATCATTTGACCAGAATCACACGTTGTCTGAAGCTCACAGAATTCTAAGCCAGATGAAATGGATTTATCCATCTACAGAAAATATCCAATTTTCTCTTGAAAAATTAGTTTTATTTTTCTGTATGTGATTTTCACATATTTTCTAGATCATGTTATCCATTAAAAATGTAAATGTAAACTAGTTTATTATACAGGCTTTGTCCAAACTAGTGCTACCCAAGCATAGTCTACCAACCAATGCTATTCTATAAACCATTACTAGTCTGTGAGGAGATAAGAAGAGTGATTGAGAGGAAATGCTAATAATTATTATTCTAACAATAATTTCACAGAGTAATTTTTATGTTTGCTGAAATCATCATTTAAAATGCTGAGTATTTTGTGCATTTTTATCCTATTGTAATTTTTCTGTATTTTAACAAGAATCGTGAGAGTTGGAGAAAGATTGGAGGGAAACCGTTTCAGCACAGAAAGCTGGAGAATTCCTGGCTAGATTCAAGGCAGTGATTTTGAGAGGAAAGGGAAGTGATGAATATTTTGCAAGATAAATGATCCAGGGTGGCATGAAAGTGTTTTTGATGATGGATGTCGAGGATAAGAGGAGAACTCCTGCATAGTGCCTCCCAACCCATCTGCATGTCATTGGTGCTCCCAGTTCCCTGGCTAAATCACGCTCACCAACACCTGTGGCATGCTGGACTCCTGGCCACAGGGAGCTGTTCCTCTGGATGCCCCCACATGCCTCTAGTCTAAGTGGTTACTAAGAAATGAGTGTCTTTACTCTCAAATGACTTTATGCTGGTTGTAATTTCCCTGTAATTATGTAATATAATTAAATGTTGTATAAACCAATGAAATATGAATACATAAAGATGACCCTTGTCTCCATGATAATGAAACAGAATGCTTTGGGAAGAGAAGACTCAATAAAATCAAATTGCAACAAACACAAAAAATCAGAATTATATGCTGTTAGCAATGCAATATAACAGTTTGTCAATAGATAGTAAAGGGGATCTGTAAGAATTTGCACATGGATTCCTTCTCAATTATGTTTCAGTTACTGTTTCACCTTCAAGAATTAAAACTGGAATTATATCTAACATGGAATTGTTGTGCATTATAAGGAAATACCATGTAACACTATAATTATTAGACATCTACATTGAAATTTCTCAAGGCTTCTTTCTGCATAAAAACTTTAGAATATTTGTGCTTTAATTTGCTGGGTTTGACCAACTTTTTAATCAGTTTACATGCAATGCTATCAGATCAAAAGCTTCTATAATCCTTCCTCAAGTTTCATACTACGCTTCATCAATATAGTTCATGAGTAGTATTTGCATGTAACAACTTTAATAAAATGTTAATTTTTTAATTTGTTGCAAAACAATTAAGAAGAAATCATGACAAATTCTCTCTTAGTTCAGTTTATCACTCCTATCAAAAGTCAATTTGTTCAGATATGAACAGCTTTAATTACACATTTAGAATTTTATACTCATCTGTAAGAATCGGTAAGAAGTGGGCTTATGGAGAAACACTTTGACTTGACTCCGATGTTTAGTGAGCCAGAGGTGGTGCCCTTCCATTTGTTCATCTGCTCCATAAACAATTGAGAGACAAATATGGCAGCCAACTCCTTAGAAGATACACTCCAAGACATAATATAGACACTGTTTCTTATGTCAGAAGATGTGGAGGGAATTGACCAGTTTGGTGTTGTTCACCCAGACCTCTTTAGGGCAGTAGGTATGGAGACTAGTTATGATAGAAACAGGACCTTTAAAAATCAACTTTTTCTCTTTATTACCTTCTGACATTATTTGCTTGGCAATAAGTTTCCAAATAGTTTTAAATTAAAAATTTCATGTTTACTTATATTTTCAAACTTTAAAAAATTATGCATGTGTTCTTTCCATAGTTAGAATTAGCTGATAATATTTCTTTCAAAATACATTTTTCAGTGTTTTTGGATTTAGTAGGAGGCTCGGTTTGGGAAGACTGCATTTCAAGCTGAATGGGCTGGTCAGGGCATAAACATCTGTAATGATGATGAATGCAAACCAGTGCTTCCACCTCTTGAGAATTGAAGTAGACCAACCTGTCCCTGCCAAGGCCATCTCTGGCATGCACATCCAGCTGTTCCCAAGCCAGGAGAGGACAGCTCTACTTAAGGAGGGTTTCCCTGAAGTTGAAATACCTATGCTAATGAAGGAAGAAAGTCTAACATCTTTCACCAGATGGCCACCTTTTATTGTAGTTTTAGGTTCCTCATTCTTTAATATAGAACAGTTCTGCAATATATTTGTGGATTCTGTTTTACTAAATGGTGTTCTTTTTATTCTTGATCTGGTGTAAAGAGCTCCATATTTTAGCTGGATTCTTCCGACATGGTTTGGCAGCTCTATTTTTGCAGCGTTAGGCATAGCTCTAACAAGACAATTAGAGGGCTGAGGCCAGGAACTGAATCATCAAAGGGAAATGCCGCATGGCATGGGAAGGAGGAAGCAGGTTTTTCTAGAAGCATATGTGATATGGCCAAGGTCCAATTCCTGTTCAATGTGTGCTTGCATATCTTAATATTAGACAGAAATATTACTACTAAATCATGTTGAAGAATAAACATCAAGCACTTTTATCACTCAGCAGAAAACAATATAATTATTTTGAACATGTGGGTGAGACCTCCCTAAGCTCATTTCGTGAACAAGTTTTTAATTATTTACAAAACTTCCCTTAATTAGATCACATGTTTGTAGGCACTTTTCTACATGTACATAAAATACCCTGTTTCAACCCATGTCAATTTTTTTGTTTGTTTGTTTAGTAGTAGTCTGAAAAAATTTCAGTATCCCAACTATCTCTCTCTCTCTCTCTCTCTCTCTCTCTCTCTCTCTCTCTTTTTTTTTTCCTTTCCCTGGGCTGTTTTAGAGGCTGTTTCTGGCAATTATCTATTGCTTGAGTATCACATTAGCTTTACTTCTGCCCCTCAGGAAAGATAGCAAATACTGCAAATGTCTCAAACGACATTGTAGTCAGTTTATTAAATTTTCTTGTGTTTCCCTTTAGGGATTTCTAGCAGTGATGACTTTGGACTTTTTTTTAATCAACACTTGAAGTTTTGCTGTTATTCTTTGATATTCAATTATTAAAGATTTTGTTGTACAGTAACTTTAAATTATTCCTTTTTACACATGTCAAATTCACTGTATATACATAAATTTCTTGCCTTAAATTCAATTTGTCATAAACATTTTTGGCAGACATTCAATGGCATGCGGTTTTATTAAGGTCTTTATAACAATGACAAATGTCTGATACCAATTCAAGGCATGTTGATGGGGTGCCAGACCACTCAGCTTGACACTAAAATAAAAGATGCTGCTGCCCTCCTAGGATCCAGTCCAGTTGGGGAAACCAGCTGGTAAACCAGTGATAGAAACTCACTTCTGCCAGACATGGTGCTTGGTTCATTACTAGCATTTAGGGTTGATAAGCTTCAGCATACTTCTTCAAGGTTAGGTAATTTACCCAAGCCACACAATTGGAGAGGAAAAGGACAGTCTGAGCTCACAATATTTTATGAATAAGTCATTATATACCACGTGTTCGTGGGACCTTATGCCCATAGTTCTCACTGTAGACACAAGTTAGATACACAAACAAAGTGGGGGGGGGGTGGCGAGAGAATAATTTCCATTGCTATCTTTAGCTTATTGTTTATTATAGTCCTAAAGTAAGTGATCCATAAAACAAGAAAGAAGCAATGTTATAAGATAGATACACACACACACACACACACACACACACACACACATATGTGTATACACAGACACACACACACACATATATGTATACATACATACATATATATAGTCAATCTAGCAGACCTTTCTTCCCACCTCAAGTTTCTTGGATAGATGTAATTTAGTCACTTTAAAAAATACTGTCCACATCCTCACTTCTTATCCTTCCCAAGACTTAATAACCTTCCTTGTGTGGCTGCTCTGTCTTCTATCTCACTTACAGACATTTCTTCCATATAGAGATTGAGAACATCTGGTTAACACCCTCTTGGTAATAACCTTTCATATTTTCTTGCTTTTAAAGTAGAATTAGGCACCGTTATTCTCAGAAAATGACATTTTTATATTGAAGTTCCTTTTACTCCATGACTATTGAATATACACTTTTTCTCTGGCTATTAGAGAATCCTCTCTCAAGAGATTTTCTTAATTCTGAAAACATTCCTTTTTTCCACTGAAATTCTGTTGTCAATTACTTTGTTTGTGCAGCTGAACATAATTTGTCCTGAAAGGAAAACAGGAAATTCAGAAACAAATTTAGGCTCTTAGGTGTTTTATCTTTATTGGAACATAGACACTAAGTATTTCCAAACTGTGTTTTGGGGTTGGCTCTACAGTTAAGTGTTAAAGGTAAGTGGTATCATTAAGTTCTCCTTTAGTGTCAGGCCTGCTTTGGAAGTGATGCTTTTACTTACAGAAAAAGCTTCAAGTAGCTTACACTTGGCTGGGTAAAAAAACAGATTCCCTTTGGGGATTGCTAGCATATTTTTGAAATTATTAACAGAAAATATTAAAAAACAAGAGTTCAGCACTATGAACAAACACAATTGAAAGCACACTAGGAAAGGCTATATAAGTAAGGTACATCAATTATGCAAGGTTTGCATAGCTGGCTTCTCTTTGCTTGTAAATTACCACTGAACATAAATGTTTTCAATTTCTTTTCAAGTGGAAAGATGTACATTCATGGAAACTAAAAACAGGGATACTTTTTTTTGAGAGACAACTTTTCTTTTGAGGGGGTTGGTGCTGGGGATTGAACTCAGGGGCATTTGACCACTGAGCCACATCCTCAGCCCTATTTTGTATTTTATTTAGAGACAGTGTCTCACTGAGTTGCTTAGTCCATCCCTGTTGCTGAAGCTGGCTTTGAACTTTCAATCCTCTTGCCTCAGCCTCCTGAGCTGCTAGGATTATAGGCCTGTACCACCACACCCAAAAAGAGACCTTTGAACTCATATTTTGAATTTCATGACTTTTTGAAATATTTAAAGATTGGTCTGTTTAAAATATTTTCTTGCACTTGAATAATAGTAAATGCATTTGTTGCAGTTTTAGCAAAATCCACAGAAGGCTACTATTAAATAGAGTACATATATCTGTAATGTAAAAGATGACATCTCGGGAGAACTGTAAGTGATTGAAGAGTGATATGGAACAGAACAGCAAGGGTAGGGAAATTGAGTTCATGCATTTTTGTATTCATTCTGCCAAATCTGTAAGTAACCAAGCTTTCCAAGATATCACATCTTTTCTAGTGAATTAAGCAAAATTGGCTCTTGTGATATACACAGAAACAAATGTTACCAAGTGTAGAAGGTAAAAACAGAGGCGGATGTTCTGGGAGCGGCAGCCAGCTCCCTCATTCACTAGGAATCCGTGTCTCGCCACTGCCTCCTGGAAATTTTCATACTACTTTATCATTTTTCCTTGAATATTAGTTATTCCTTAGATTTTCTGCCTTGTGTAAATTAGTTCCGAATTTAAAGTTCTCCAAAATATTTGATCAACGTGAGGATACTTATAAAACTTTCTAAAGAGTTTGAAATCATGATAGTTTAGTTAGATGACACTCTCTAACTTTGAAATCGAAAGTAACCTATTTTCTTAAAATATAAGCATGCCTATTGTAGATAATAGTATTCTCAGGTACGGGCAACTTAAAAATTATAATTAAATACATTTAAGATAAACATCCACCTAAATATTGAAGACAATTACTTATTTAAAAAGACTATGATCATTTCTCTTCATGACTTGTTCATCATTTTACTTTGTGCATCGTATACCTACAATTATTGAAATTACCTGCAGTGTGCTTGAATCCATTGTAGGTGAATGAAATGCAGCTGAATCAAGATGACTGAAAAATTACAAGTGATCAGCTAGAGACAAGGGAGGAAAGGCTTCAAGTATGGGTGATGAAATAACTTCCAAAGGCAGAGATAACACCATGACCCTAATAAAATATTTCTAGGTCTCATGCAGAATAGGGCTGACCTTGACTTTCTATGTCACTTCTTTGGGGATATTTAAAACATTGCTGTACCTAAATGGCCTGGAGAGATCTAGAATAAGGTTACAGTATGATGAAGTCAAAAATATATGGGTCATCCTGTATGATTTTTTTATTTCTTTTTTCTTTTCTTTTTGCTTATGCATCTCCAATTGTCCTGTGCTGGACATCCTTGCAGCTGCTGCACTTGATTCTATTTCTTGAACATAACTCTGAATATCCTTTACTATTATTTTATTTTGACTGTGAGTACCAACTTTATTAAGTGATAGTGATTTGCTTTCATGATGGTTTCACCCATTGGATTTTCCTATCATTTCCTGTGTGAACACCTTAACTAGTGCAGAAGAACATGTCCCTGGAAAGTGTGATAAAATTCACAAATCAATTACAATCCTTTGGTATCTTACAAGAAGGCCAGTTTTTTGACCTGTGTTTATAATACATTTATTCATATTTGTCTTTCTCTGTCAATTGTGACTACCCAATTTATATTTTCTGTGGAAAAGAGTATAAATTTCATTCTTGTTTCTCAAAGTATTAGTATCATTGCCCATAACTTATATTATTACAAAAATTGGTCATGTAAAGTCATAAGTATTTTCAAAATTTTTCCTATATGGAAAAATCTTACAGAATATATTCTTTGATTATAATGTAGTTAAATTCCATAGTCACTTTAAAAGAATAACCAGTAAATGTCTCATCTATTTATAGAGTCATCTGTCTCTTAAAACCTTTTAGCAATTTAAAATATATATCTAGATGACTTTTTAATTCAAGAACAATTCAAAATAGAAATTGTAACATTATAACAATGGAGATATCCAAATATGAGATTCAATATTAAGATTAAAAATTTAGCAATAAACGCTGTTAGCAGAAAACACTAAGTATTAAAAAAAAAAGTGAGCTAAGAATTTAACTCTAGAACCTGGTGGGAGGGGGAACAAAATAAATATAAAACAGAAAAAAGTAAATAAAGATAAAACCAGAACTAAGCAAATAGAAAGCAGTAATAGTAGACTTACTATTAGACTACTAATAGTAGACTTGATAATAGAGCAAGATATGGTTCTTTTAAAAATGCCAATAAAATTGTCAAATTACTGGCAAGACTAATCAAAAATAAAGACAGGGAATATAACAATTTCAGCATCAAAAAGATTAAGAAGCACAAATACATTTAAACAGAAATTATATCTTTGTGCCTTTGCTCGTTTGTTTAATAAAGGATTTTATTATGAAAATGAGAGTTAAATAACTTTTGTGCTTAGGTTTCATGACGAATTCTTAGTAGACACTTCTTTTCTAGCTCATTACATATCATGACTTTTGAGTACTAGGAAGTAGGAGGCATTCTAGAACTGATTTAAGAATATCTTCACCTTCATTTTTAATGATATGATTTGCCCAGTTTTGCATACAATGACCTCCCTGATTTAGTAATACTAAGGGTAAATTTCATGGCATTACAGATGATTTTGTTTCTTTTAGATCCTCATCCTCACTCTAGAGCTTGACTTCTGAGGGTGACAGTGCAGGCCAGCAGCAGGACCATACACCAAGGAGAGCACTAGAAATGCAGACTCGAAAGTCCCACTCAGTCCTACTCCATAAAGGCACATTCAGTAGGATTCATTGCCAGGTGTGATCCGTGTTTGAGAAGCACAGTTTGAGAAGCACCATTCTTGATGTGCATATATATATATATATATATATATATATATATTATATGTGTATGTATATATTTATATATATATTATATGTGTGTATATATATATATACACAATATATATATGTGTGTGTATATATATAAATATATATATGTAAATACACATATGCATGTACATATGATGTACATGTACATGTACATATGATGAATAAGGCCAGATAAAAACATTATTTTCTAAGATAGTCAGTTGACCCTGGTACTGTAGTTCATTTACAAATAAGATCTTGCTTACCTTCATGCCACAAACATACTTTCTTGGCTTACCCAAACAGATGCTAATATTTTGTAATATTTAAATTAACCATAAATAATTTTGAAAATAAATAAATATGTAAGTGTAGCAATACAGGATGTCTGAAAGCCCTTGAATTTGTAATTACAATATTATGGAAATGACTTCACAGTGGGTGACCTTTACCACTGAGTTTTTAAAAAGAAGGGGGAAAGTCATGTGGAATGAATATCTGTGGATAAGAATCTCATCATCTGTTAAGCATATGCTGAATAATTTCAGGAATCACTTTTATCATATGATGCTGCTTTAGTTTATGGAAACTTGCTATTATTATTAAAAACCATGACTTTGTTTACTTTTAGAATAGATGATTAAAGTCAAAGGAGAAGGGATGAATGTTGGAATTTCTAGTTTGTTCAGACCTGCCTCTTCTGTATCCATAAAGGGGGCAAAATACAAACAAAAATTTGCAGATGAGATTAATGAAATAAAGGCAGTCTCTAGCACTAATTAAAATTAAAAAGGATGAACAGATGGTCTTAACACAGCTGGAAGTATCAGGAGGAAAGTCTGCCCATGTGTTTAGCAAGACAGCTCCGTTGCAAGGAGACACACCTGTTTACCTTTCTAAGGGCAAAAATATTATTAACTGCGGCTTTTGTTTTTTGTATTTTGGTTATTCAGTCATTCCTCATTCTTTCTGGTCTCTGTTGTACTGAGAGATAATCAGCTTTAAATGACTCAGTAGTGTACAGATATGTATGTGTTCCTTAGATCTAATAATATCAAGGATAACTTCAAATGGCAAAGTGATATTTTGCTACTCTTTTTTGATCATATGGTCAGAAACCCATGGAAAGGGTTAAAAAGAAAAATGATAAATATTAGAATATGCAATTGTTTTGACAGATTGATTCTCAATATCTTTAAGTTCTTTGATATTTAAGATAATTCTCTAAGCCTTATTATTCAATATCTTGGAGTTTGTTAGATATGCAGCACTTAAGTGATATAAATTAGTTTCACCTACATGTAAGCACTTTAACAAATAACAGTAATTTTATTGTTTCTCTTGTAGAAATAACACATACTGAGTTGGGGATGTGGCTCAGTGGTAGAGCACCTGCCTATCATGCATAAGGCACTTGGTTCAATCCCTGCTACCACAAAAAGAGGAAAAAACCCAAATACTCAAAAAGGAATTCATAGATAAGGGGATAATATTAATATTGGCACACCCTTTCAGTATAACAATTTGAACATTTTATTAATTATTCCTGAACATTCTTCTCTATATATTTCCTATTTCACATATTTATCATTATTCTCTCTATACAATATTCTATTCTATTCTATTCTATTCTATTCTATTCTATTCTATTCTA